>APFE031241671.1:10960-69258 GCA_000404065.3 Pinus taeda | reverse complement strand
ACTGATTATGTCACTAAATGGGTAGAAGCCAAAGCATTACTTGCTGCTACTGAAAATTCAGTTGTTAACTTTCTTTATGAGGATAATTTTACTCGCTTTGGTGTTCCAAGAGAAATTGTGATAGATCAGGGAAGTCAATTTACATCTAAATTGATGGAGAAGTTGATGGAAGAATACAAAATCAAGCACAGAAAATCTAATCCTTACCATCCGCAAGAAAATGGCCAAGTGGAGTCTACAAATAAAGTTCTTGAGAGCATCATCACCAAAACTGTTCATCTACACAGAAGAGATTGGGCAGAAAGGCTTCCAGAAGCCTTATGGGCCTACAGAACTACATGGAGGAATACAACAGGACATTCTCTCTATGAACTTGTTTATGGGAAAGAAGTCTTGCTCCCCATTGAGTTTCAAGTCAAGACTTTCAAGATGGCAGTCCAGTTGGGGATGAATCTATCAGAAGCCCAAAAGCACATAATGGAGCAGCTGAATGAGCTAGATGAGATCAGACAAGATGCAATTCTAAGGACTGATCTAGTTCAACATCAAAGAGCTAAGTGGCATGACAGATATATTAAAGAAATAAAGTTTCAAGAGGGAGATTGGGCTTTACTATTTGATTCCAAGTTTAAAGACTTCAAAGGAAAGTTTCAGACTCATTGGCTTGGCCATATGAGATTGTTAAAGTCTTTAACAATGGAGCAGTACGAATAAAGACCATTGATTAATTTCAGACTCCTCTTATTGTGAATGTCCACCGATTGAAAATTTATCATAAGCCACTTTCCAAAGAGGAGTTTGTCAAAATGTTCCAAGAGAATTCTGCAATAAGGCTAGTGGAGAAGAATCCTTCTCCCCCATCAGCCTAATCTTTGTTTCTTTTAGTTTTTGAAAGAAAAAAAATGTGTATAAGCCTGAAAACCAATCATAGATTGGCAGTCTTATACAGAAAATATAGAGTGAAAATCGGGGACACCTGACACTCTATATTTTCCAAAAAAAATCTCCTCTCCTTTTCTTTCCATCTTCACTTCATCTCACTTACCCATTTCATTTCACCTCCATCTCATTCTCATCTCCATTTCACTTGATTCCACTCCATTTTCACTTCATTCTCATTCCATTTCATTCCATCAATAAAAGTTCCCCTTCAGGACTATTTTCATTCAGTTGGTTTTCCTCTAAGTTATCTTTGTGCAGTTCAGGGGGTGTTGTCTCAGTTTCCGCAGCTGGGAACCGTTTCCGCAGCCAGAAGCAGTTTCCGTAGCCAGAAACGATTTCCGCAGCCAACATCACTCTGTTTTCAAAAATACAATCAATTGTTAGTGCCAAAATCATGAAATGCAGGTGTAATTGAGCTAAAGACATGGGGCATCTCCAAGATATCAAAGAAGAGCAACTGGTTAGAAACCTTGAGCAAGAATTGACAAAGTTTCCAAAGGTATGATCAAAAATATTTATCAAATAACACTTCAAGTCATAATTACGTATAGTTATTAAACCATAATAGGTTCTCCTATGTGAAATGATTTAATATGTTAGCCCACTATCATTCTTATTCCGCGATATCACTCCACACACCTCGCATTCATTTCCCTAACGGTCTTATGATTACTCCAAGTTCAAACTCAAGAATGACTGCACTTCTATTTATTACCCGTACTCTTGAGACATGACCTATTGTGTTACGACTCTTCTCAGCCGTAATTTCCGCAGTCGTCTGTTGAGACGTGTAAAATCTCATACATAGTCATCCGACTCGAAAGAATCTTGACGTTACTCCACTCGCTTATCACTCCACTTATACCATACTCCTCGCATACATTCACATTTCATTTTATGAACTCGTTTACCATTGCTCACCCACTGTTCCTCCTGTAATTCGGGTATTTCCATTCATTGTTCTCTATTTCTGACTGCAGTCACTATAGTTTGCTCTAAACCCCGAGTGCAGTCACTACAGTCATCCTAAACCCCGATTACAGTCGTTACAGTCTATCCTAAACCATGTAACAGAGCTATTTTTCCCTTAACACTCACACGCAGAAGAACCCTCAGTGGATTTAAAACAGAGGATGGGAAAATTACTGAGAGCTGAGCCAGAAGGACCGAAATACTTGGAGGGTTATCCTCAAGTTAAGGAATTGCTAAAGAAAGTCAGATGGCTACGATTTATCCAAAAGTTTAAAGGGTATAACAAGGAGGTGACCAAAACTTTTGCGAGGTCCTTTAATGGACAAACAATGGAGATTGGAGACTTGAAATTCACAGTGACCGAGGCCACAGTAGCAACTGCCACGGGCCTACCTCAAGAAGGTGAAAGGTGGTTTAAAAATAGAAGTGTGGACGATCAAATATGGAGAACCATGCTACAAAACCAAGGTATGGATACCACTGTATTTACAAGAGGCATCCATGTTCATGTATTAAAAGAGGAATGGTCTAGTCTATTGTTAGTCATCCAGAAATTTATCACGTGTAAAGCTCGTTTTGGCTCTATGTACATGTATCATGTTAGACTGATGATGAATTTCATAGACGGTCACACTCTTAATTTGCCTCATTTTCTGCTATCAATTTTGAAAAATATGAGTTTTACAGTTCAAAAACATGTAGGCAATATTGAACCTCATCTTTACCATCATGGGCTCATAAAAATTCTTATTGAGGATTAGTTGAAGAAAAATAAGGATACATGGGAGCAATTCTTAACAAGAAACTACTTCCAAGAGCAGTCTGAGGCCTCTGGAAGTAGTCCACCAAAAATTCCAAGGAAAAGTAGGAGGAAAGAGAAAAATATTGCAGTCCAAGACTCCCCTACAATAGAAATTCAAGAAACTGTCCAAACAGAAGAAGAAGACCAAGTTAAAAGTAAGAAATAGAAGAAAGAAAAAGGCAAAAGAACCATTCAAGAGATCTATCCATCCCCTGAGCAATCCATATAAGAAGATTATCAGCCTCTGTCAGAAAGATTAATAGATCTTCAAGCTGCTGCCATAGCCAAGAAAAAGCAAAAAGGAAAACGGAGTGCACAAAAGAAGAGTATTAGTTCATCCTTGAGAAGGAGCTCTAGGCTAAAAAGGAAGGGGAATAAAACCAAAGAAAAACAGTCTCACTTTATTGATTTAAGTGAAGAGGCACTTGAAAAATCTCCAGCCCAGCCAAGCCCTGAGTCAAGTCCTCCACGTGAGGAAAGCCCTTTTCGGCCGGAAAGAGAGAGCAGTCCTCCTCCACCAGATTTTGAGTTTAGGCTGAGAAAGACACCTGAGGTAGATCCTAGTCAACAAGAGGTATATAACTACCTAGAATCCTTAGAACAATCAGCTGCAGGACCAAGTACCTCTCTGCCACTTGATGCACAAGTTCAGTCTTTGAAACAGGAAGTATTTGAGTTAGAAGTCCTAAATAGACATATCATACAGGAAAATGAAGCACTGAAAGAGCAGAGTAAGGTAGACAAGATTGTCCATGATAACACTATGCTTCATTTAGGACTGTGGCAAAAGAAAAACAGAAGACTGAAGAAGAAGTGCAAAAACATAGGCAGAGCATTGATTAACCTCAAGTTCAGATGTCTAGTCAGAAAGCCAAGGATGATGATAGCATCAAAGAAGAAGAAAAGAGGGCTAGATGTCCTTGCAAAAGCCTCAGAAAATGTGGATTAGAGGGAAATAACTCAATTTTGGTTGCATGAGGACATGCAACACCTTCACAGTGGAAGTATATTGAGCCTCAAACCTGCACCTTCCTATACACCCTCTCAGCCTTCTTTTTCCACTTACTTCATCCACCCAGTTGTTAAATCATTGCATTATAGTCTAAAAAGAACTTTTTATATGGTTTTTTGACTATGCTTATGACTGTCGTTTGGTTTAGTTTTTTTGTTCATGCAGCTGCGGAAACTTGTTAGTTTCCGCAGCCAGCACAGGTTTCCGCAGCCAGCACATGATTCCGCAGCTATTTTGTTAAAAGTTGTGCTACAGGTGTCCTATGAAGAAACGAGCCACATGGGCAAGCTCCAGGTGACGGATACATGGAACGTGTCCCTTCAAATCAGCCAAATCATCCATGGAAGGTCACGGTCAACGAAGGTCAAAGACAAGGCCAACAAAAGAGTTCAGCGGTGGCACGTCTATGTTTTGAGCACGTGAATGTTACGTGGCACAGTCCTCAGCTCACGAAGACACCAGCACACCTGGAGATTATTCCCGTAACCTGAATCCAACAGCTACGACTCCGAAGATTTAATAGACATGATGACAGTTACACTAGATCTCGGCTGAAGGGATCTACGTGTCTTTGGAAACACAGTTAATAGCGTAGGAGTTTGTTAATTAGCTTTAGCATTTTGGCATTATAAATAACCCGTCGATGAACGCTATAAGGAGTTTTTGGGATATGAGAATTCTAAACTGTTTATATATGTGAATTTTGAACCATTAGTTATCACCCCATTGTTTTTATATGTTGCTGTTTTAAATATATGAGAAGACTTTTCTGAGCTTATTCGTGTGACTACTTGTTGACTGGCTGAAGTGGCAGAGGGCCCTTGCGCGCTGAAGCCTTGTAAAGTTTCCATTTAGTTTTATTATGTTTTTGTTTTTATCATTAGCTTGTACATAATATACTATTTGATGTTTCTACTGTTTATATTTTCACCTCTGTTTTCTTATAGCTGTCAACTGATCAGTGCTTTTCTACAGGTTTTCTTAGGCAGCCCGGGCAAATTTTCATCTTTTTGATAACTATTGGCATATGAGATCATCTTGTCCTTCCTGCTAACTTTCATTTTCTGAAGTTTAATTTCAGCACTGTCTTTTCCAAAGTTGTGATTTGCTTATTTATTTTTCTATTATTTAGATATCATACTGCTCAACAGTTTATGGTTTCTTTCTATAGTCAATTAACTCTATTAGCAAGAAATCAGAATATTACTAACTGTAGTGTGATTTAGTTATCATATTGCTTAAACTTATTCATGGTTGCTTCCCACAAGGTAGATTGCGCTGAAGGGTAAAGGACCATAAGAGTTCAAGTAGTATGATTAATTTCTTTTATGCAATTTAATTTCTTGCCATTTAGATATCATATTGCTTGACTTGTTCATGATTGCTTCCCACAAGGTAGATTGAGCTTAAGGGTAAAGGATCTGAAGAGTTTAAGTAGTGTGAATTAGTTTCTTTTCTTTAGTTTGAGTTGCTTTTAGTTTTAATTTTCTTTTCATTCAGCAGCAAGGATACTGGGCCATTGTCATTAGTTCACTATTTGATGCATTTACTTCCTCTTAAGAATTGATTTCAGTTTAGTTGTTTTAAAGCTTTCTTTTGAGCACTTTCAAGTTTGAGAAAATCACTGTAGAAACCATCACTGTCTACACTCCATACTTCACTTTCATCCTCGCCATCACACATTAGGGAAAGATAAATCCAAAAACAAACTAAAAAAACTCAAAAACGACAAAAGACTAAGGAAACGGTTATCTAGTACATATAGTACACTTCACTTCGTCAGTTTACGAACCCCGGATTGACATTTTAATTACCAATTTAGATCATACTAAATTGACCAAACAGGATGCATAAAGGACATCTTTCATAGTCATCTGGGAACTGCCAAAAATAAAATGGCAGAGATCATGGCCATAGAGAAGTGCCTGGAAATACTAATTGAGCCAAATTCTCATAATGTCATCATTGAAGTAGACTCAGAATTGGTTATTAATGCAGCCAAGAAGATCTGCAATGGAAAAGCACCTGGAAAAGTATCAAAACATTGGTGACTTTTGCAGGTCTTTTAGCGTATTCATTCCCACCTTCCTACCCTAAGAACGTCCAACTTTTTTCATGTACGAAGAAAAGCCAATATGCTAACTAATCATCTGGCGAATGAAGGAGTGTTTTGCAAAGAAATTTACAGCAGGCATGCATGGGACTTGACACCCTCTGGGAAATTGCGTGAGGATTGTCAAAGATAGGTGGACAAAGACATGGAAAACTTCCAAACTATTAGGAATGAACAAGAAGGAAGACTAGTGGAAGTAGGAGAAAGTGAAAGTGGAAGTCATTTTTAACCGTTAATGTCAAAAAAAGAAGAAAAGGAAAAAAAGGGGAAGATAAAAGCTTAAAACAGAGTTTTCCACAGGGGAGAGGCACTTTGTAAACAGCATGTCTCTTCATTGGTCGTTGGCCACAAATCTTGACAGCCTGTGTAATCTAATGGCCATCGAGCGAAAAAGCAATCGAAGGTTAACCAGCAAAGCGGACATGATGCTCTTTAGTCTGACGGTTTATAATCCTTATCGGGTCTAAAAAGGCAGCTATAGATTGTGCAGGTTTCAGCTTCGATATCTCGGAGGATCGTCAGATCAATCACCGGGTTCTACAAGCAATTAGAGCTTAAGTTTCAAAACGGATCCGAACTTTTATAAACAAATGGCTCACAATCATTTCGGGTCCATGAACCGGGTAAAAGGGGTGCAGGTTGTCGAGGTGAGAGTGTTTGTGATCATCGGATCACACGAGAACTTAGATAGTTTCGGATTTGTTTCAGGGAATGGATTTGGTTACCCTTCATAGGGTTAGCCCTTGTTGATCCTTACTTTGTAAAGCCATGTAACTTATGTAATATTTCTTGAGGTTAATAGAAGGCTCCACTCTTATTTGACCAAAAAGAAATGATTAGAATTCGTTTATTTACTTATTTATTTTTAATTAATTTTAATAAAAAAAAATTAATTAAAAAGACTATAAAGTAAAAATGTTTAGAATTTGTTTATTTATTTATTTATTTATTTATTTTATTTATATTTAAAATAGAAACTGTTTAAATTGTGAATTTGAAATATTCAATGTGAAAATATTAAATATACTAAATATATTTATACACTTAAATTTATAAATTAAGAAATGAAAAACTATGACGTCACTAAAAATTATATCATCTATTTTTAATGAACAACTTGCAAAAATCAAAACATTTCAAGCATGTAGAGTGTTTAATGCTTTATAGTTAGGTGTTTATTGTTCCCATGGAAAGCACTAATACCATATATTAGATCACAAGTTATTCTTGTGATAGAGGATTCCTTAGCTAAAATGACCAAAAGGTAGAGGGTCTAGACTCCACCTATTTATTCGTATAACATAATCTAAATGTTTTGTTTGTTTGTTTTTCTAATATACTTCTTTTATTAATTTTTGCGGCTAGTAATTGTTAGAATTTCATATTTGAGTTATTCATTCTATGCAATCCTAATTCTTTGAAGGTTTTTCAAGACACTAAATTCATTTATGCATTTAAATTTCTCATTGAAGATTGTATCTCCAAATTATAACTAAAACAACCAAATCACCAGAAATACCAAAACACAGTGAAACTAATTTAAATTCAACTAAGTGGAAAAAAATATATTCATAGATCATTAAAACTATGACACATTTATATTCAACCAAATATTTTATTAAAAATAAGATGATTCCTACTTCATAGACATTATGTCCCTCACATCAAAGGGTCCCAATTAGGGGCAAGGGGAACATAGAAGAAAGAAATATATATCAAAGGTCAAGTACTTCAAGTGTGGTGAGGTCGGTCACTACAACACATAGTGTCCTCTCAGGAAGAAGAATAAGTCAAAGAAGCAGGACCAGTAGGCACCATTAGCCGAGATTGACAACTTTACCTCCAAGTTGGAGGCAGAATTCACGTTGTTCATAGATATACCTCCAGGAATGAGGTGGAGAGATTTGTTACTGTAGTCCCAAAGAACTATAGATATTGGGCATGGATCTTGAGGATTCAACCTCATGGATCAATACCTTGCTACAAGGGCCCATAGTATTTAGTAGTAGGATGGATCAGTGGCATTTGATTCAGTTAGTACCAGAGTGACAGTTGCAGACTAGTAGCAGTCAGATACTAAGGAGTGCAATGCAATGTTGACAACAAAGTAGGTGGCTCAGTGCAGAGTTGGTAGCAACGCAGATTCTTCAGTGACAGTGCAGATGCTAGTAACAGTTAGAGACTTGGGAGACAGATGCATCATACTGAACACAGTCGATTCAATATTTTGGTTTATTTTCAGTTGCAGATGTTGCATTTACAGCAAAAATAGATGAGAGGGAGTTGCAGTGCAGATGCAGTGTTGGAAAAAATATGGTAGCGTCAACAGCAACACAGATGCAACATTAGAGTTGCACAGTAGTTGGTGGGAAGCAACCACTAGACATCAACAACATAACATATATGATACATAGAAAAACGTTGTGGCAGAGTGTGCAACACTATAACACATTCCTCGCTAAGATGGAGTGTTATTTTTTATAGAATTGGATGTTTTCTAGCAATAAAATTCGGTGGAGAGACTAGAATACGTGAGATCTCCAAGACCTAGAAATTGTTTCTGAAAATTCCACCTAGAAGTGACTTAATTAGATTATTAACCAATTTTTTAATGTTTTTTAAGTCTAAACTTAGAGAAATTGGTTAATTAATCAGTATTAATTATGTCAAAGTGAGAATCATCTAGAAACTCACACAGATCTATTCCAATATGATTCTAACCATCAATTAAGTTTTAATCTTGCCTGTTAGAGCTCAAAGAGTGAATTATAAGAGGAATTTGATGAGCACTTGGAGAAAATACTTTTGTAGTTCGATTTTCTTGGTAGACCAATTTCCAGAGAGAAGTAGTAATTGTCGGAGAGCCAGAGATCGAAGCACAATCAGTGAGGGGCAGAGACAGTGATCGAAAGGAATTTTTCTAGATCTGAAGTGGCAACCGCAAGGAGGCCGAGTTATTCCCAGTGAGGAAGCATAGAGTACTGCGGATTTTCTTCATAAGAAACTCAGTTTTTCTAGAGAGAAATACATTCTCAGTTTTAGAGGTCAGGAAGAGGGTCCAAAGTGCCGAAGAAATGATTTCTTCAGCAGAGGCACGCAAAACGACTTCATCATAGGTAGATTCAAGCCACACGTGTCGAAGATAACACAGAAGGGCTCACGCTAGGATTTGGACGACCAAGTTTTTGAAGGGAAGTTGTGCTGAGATTGCTTGTGAAAGAAGGGTAATTCCCTTCAATAATTTTGGCCATATATTCTTGTTGTTTGGATTCCTAGTTTGACATCCATAGATTGTACTTAGATTTCACTGCTGCATAATAAAATAAAACCCTCCTCTATTGCACCAGTTTTCCCACATTGGGTTCTTCTAAGATTTTCTTTCTAAAAATAATGATATTATTTTTTATGTGTGTGTGCTAGTATTTTCTCAGTTCCAACACTATTTATTTTCCGCAGTTTTATTTGTGAAGGTTGTAGTGTGTTTATTTCGATGTCGTCGTAGCAATAAAATGAATAATTAATTTATCAATTAGAAGAAATAATACCAGTAGCTACAATAGGATTTTAGTTTATGGTATTTTCACACTTATGTATTAATCAAATTCCCTGAGAAGTATCTTTCAAGAATCACACCAGTGTAGAAAAAAACATTGCAGACCTTGTGATTTGATTTAAATTTACAATTTCAGTGCTTATGTATTACACAAACGCACCAGTGTTCTACTAATATAAAAGAACTGGTGTCATTAATTTGAATGATGTACCGAGGGTGGATTAATTATTTTGGAGTGGTGGGGTGTTGGTGCTATGAAAGCACCAGTGCTTTAAGAATTATAATGCACCGGGGCATTAAATGCAAACAATGTCAATGCTTGAAGAGTATAATGCCTCTATGCTCATTTGTTTTCGAATGTCCAAGTGTTGTAATGTTCGGGAAAGGCACTAGGTCGTGAAAAAAAGCCTTTCTCGACCAGTTCTTTTACATAGTATAACACACTGGTGCATATTTGTTTTAAAGACACACCAAGATTTTTTTTATTATATAATTTTTTATAGATGATACAATTTTTATTATTATAAATATCGTTGCTAACAATTTCGTATTTGGAGACATGTGCATTAATATACGATGTCTCGGTAACCATTTTCTCTTTTTTAGAAACATCGACCTGTGATAATGCAATTATTGTGATTTTTTAAAATCCATTACTCATCGAAAAATCGACATAAATATTATACTAATATTCATATAACTTATTTTTAAGTGCATTTGTATATGATGTTTAGATTAATTTTTATATCATCAAATTTTGCATCTCTTCATTATAATATTTAATCATCCATATATTTAATCAGTGGTGTAACTCTCTGTGGGTGTCCAGCCAGATGGTTAATGTGATGGGACAGAGGTGGGCTGAGAAGGGACGCCACCTACACGCCCTGTACAACAAAGATAATATCTAGTCAACAGATGATCATCGACATTTGGGCATCGCAGCATTTAAGGGCTTCACTGCAGGCGACTTTGATACTACCAGTCTGTCCTTCGATATGTTTTTCACCTCCGCATGCTCTGATCTACTCTGGACCTCAGCTCTCTTGAATGCCATAGTAACGGTGGGTGCAATTCGAGGTAGGAAGGAGGATAATAAATCTAGCCTCCGCCATGGGATCGTTCTGGAGCCACTAATGTTGTGTTGGTCGAGTTGTGGCCTAGTGAATGCTGGCTCAAGCGGTTTGATAACAACGTCTAAGCTGGGTTCTGGCTCTGGTAGACCTACGAAGCTACCTCCGTCAGTTCCCTGGATTCACTCTAAGGCTTTGGGCTCCTGACTGGTTGAATGCTTGATTGGCCCATGTTTTGCTTCTGTGGTTGCTCGGTCTTGTTCCCACAGAGTCGCTGCCACTTTCATTATGCCTCGTCTTCGCCATAGGATGAGATGTCGCAAAGGCACCCCTCTATGGGCGTCTTCTAGCTCGTCCTCCAATTCTCCATACCTCTCTAGTGATTTCATTTCTGGCCATTAACCTCGCACTCGTAGTGGGAGAGGGCATTTTCATCTGCCTAGCCATTACCCTAAGCCCCGTCCTCCAGACTCCTCATCCTCTCCCACTTTCGACTCTGCGATTTTCACTTTCAATTACTCCCTGAATCATCCCAGGATTACTGCTCATGTTTCGGTGCTCTTTCTCTAGGAAGCCCAGGAGGTGGGAGAGTCTAGCTCTCATCAGGAGGGCCCTGGCTCAGTCTCTGTGCTGAATCCATGCTCTTTGTGGGCTCCGGAGGTTCCTGCGAGCAATGCTATTGACATGTGATGGAGCCAGCGGCCCCGGGTCTGTCTGTGAATGATGCTGCTCGTACTTGGGATCTGCCTGACTTTGGCTGGTGTAGAATCATGGAAGAGCCTCCAGATGCTTAGTTCATTCTCTGCTACTTTGTCTCAGGTTATGCGGCCCATAATAGAGGGCAATGTTTTGTTACTGCTGATAATTTTTGTTAATGCTGATAAGCTAGGGTTCAAAAGGCAAGTTTTTTGGAATCTCTGTAAGCTCTGTAAGGTCAAGAAGGTCATCACTGGTTCCCCTGCATGGGATTGGATTACAAGGTCTCGTCTAAAGTCTCTGTCTTGGACAATTTTTCAGTTTCTATCTGCCTCTCCTTCTGGGCAGTTGCCTTCGAATTCAATCATGATGTAATTGTACACCTTTAATGTGAATAGAGTAGTTTTATTTAGAAAAAAAAAAATCAGTGGTGTAACTTTTCACAATGACATTGGACAATTCAATATAATAAATTAAAATGGGATAGTTACTGGTAACCCCTCATATTTCAATTGGGACACTATGTCCATTTCCTTAAACAAAATGTCTAATTTTCACAGACAATTATTTTAAAAAATAAAACAACTTGCATTGATATCCAAATAGATCATCATTTTTCACTAGAACTACTATCAATAGTACTTAACACATATTTCATTAAAATTGGAATTATATAGTGGATCTAGAATTTTTTTACTTTAACTAGATTGAGTTTTTCCAAAATGAGAAATTAGAAAATTGCTTAATTCACTACTTTGAAAGAATATATTCACTATTTTTGTGATAAAATTATGATAATAAACTATATAACAGAGATTGACATACACTTGCAGAAGAAAATATTACATGTCTTAATGATTGACATAAACTTGCAGAAGAAAATATTACATGTCTTAATGAATAATAAGTTATTGTTAATTATTATTATTCATTTTTTCATTGAAAATTTATCATTATTAATTTTTAATTAATTAGTACTATTTGTAATTTATTAATAGTTATTATGATTAATAACTATTATTATTAACTATTAATAATAATTTAGTAATTATTATTAAGTAATTTATAAATTAATAAATTTATTAATAACTAAGAAAAGTAATTAAGTATAATAATAATTAAATAATGGGTGATTTTGCACCGTATTGATTTTAAACTAGAATCCAATTTTGGGGAGGCTTGGACAAAACAACTAATAATCAAGCAAAGGCCTACGGCCTTCTACAAGGTCTATCCCTTGGGACTCCACTATTATTTTCCATCATTTGATCCAAAATCTCACCATGTGTTGTGATAAAATTGTCATGATAAACTCCATGAAACAAATTTATACAAACTTATAGAGGCAAATCATTGATGTCTTAATCTTAGACTTGGTTATGGTTCATATTAAATATTTGATTAATATTATTTGATGAAAATAATATTTTATATGTTAATATTATTAACTAATTATTATAATTTGATATATTATATACCACACTATGTGTTGAGATAATATTCTAATAGAAGGTTGACACAATTTTAAAGTGTCAATAAAATTTATTTAATGATAGAATTATACTAGTAAGATGTTTGTTACTGTAATAATTTTAATTTTAGATACTACTATTAGTTAAAAAAATTGCATTGAGTACCACATTTTATTATATTAGGAGGTAGATAACATTTTATAATCGACAAGGGAAAATGTTATATAAGACTCATATTATGTTTAAATGTATTCTTTTAACAATGAAAACCAATTATAAAATAGAAATTATAACAACATAATTTATGTCTAGTAGTATAATTTATTGTCTTATATTAACTTAATGATCAAAAACTACATAAGAAATAAGTTTTTCAAAAAATAATTCGCATATAAAGGTATATAACTACATTAATAATAATCAATAATCGATATTATTATTAACCTATATTTTAGTTGTCTTTGATATTATGGCGATTATCCTATCTAGATAGACTTATTATAGTGAGCTTACGAGATGGTACCATTTTAGAGTGTCAGATTTATAAAACTATTAAATGCATAATACCAATTTTGTTATTGCTATAATTTAAAACAATTTCAATTATTGTTATAGTAACTTATTTTGTTTATGTAGAGATTTAAGGAAATATGCCCTAATATCATATTCTCTTCATTGAAGCATATCTTTCTCCCATTGGCCACATGACATCGATATCTTATGTATAAAAAGTTAAATAACATAGAAGACAAGAGGTTTCATAAAATTGCTTGTAACTCCAGGCAAAACCACCTTAAATTCAAGTGAGGGTGGCATAAGGATGAACAAGTTTGGCTAGGATATTGGGAGATAAATGTGGAGATCATTTGCAGAATAAAGATATTAATATTAAAGATATTATTGCATCAAAATTAAATTATTATTAAATAGAAGGGTGATAATGGGTTACAGGGTAAAAAGAAGCTAAGATATTATATTAAGGAGGTGATCAACCCAAACCTTGAAAGCTAGAAGTATCTAGACTTTGTTTTGAGTAGTGTAAAGAAGAAAATAAACATTCTTAAAATAAAAACAAACTCTCATGATCACCATAGTGAAACTAAGCATAACTGGTAAATTCCAAAAACATCATGGGAGAAAAGTGTATGTCACCTTTGTAACGCTAAGAGGGTTGAATATGAAAAAGACTAAGTTGTATTGGATTTTCTAACTCCTACTCACATTGCATCAACATTTTAAAATATATGTGACACTACCAACTTTCTTAACCATTTAACTCAAGAAAACTATGTTCATCTTGAAATACTTCTCTTAATTTTTTTTTGAGCATAGAAATAAAACTCTAAAAAATTATGAATAATAACTTTATGCCCTAGAAAGGTCCAAGAGACCATATTCACTCTTGGACTTAGAACGTGATAGAATAGAATTATTTGATTTATATCAAATATGAGAAGAAATATTCAGGAAATCGTATTTCAAACTATATTTCAATTGTTTATCATTTATTCATTAAGTGTTTAAATGATTTATATTAAAGTAGCTACTCCAATATTGTTTTAATATACCGAGTGTAAAAGTTATTGTTTTTAAGTGAATTATTGAATTTGATTATGTGCATTTGATATAGTAAGAAGTTATGTTAGTTAAAATAAAAAATAAAAAAAAATTGAAAGTAAAAATTGAGTGAAAGTGCCATGTAATTTGCATAAAGTATGGTCGCATGATTACATTGAAGTTGAACCAAAATTTTCATGTGTACTAAATAATATAAAAATCCTCAAAAAATAATAAAAATGGAATATTTGATATACAACAAACATTGAAAATTATTTCTGAAATATATTAATAGATCATTCAAAAGACAAAATTACATTCATGAATCATCTCCACCTAATCTCAAGATATTTTTTCAAGTAGATCGAGAAATTTATTTATATTTGGAAATTAATGTTTTTTGGAAGAGACTTTCTAGAAATTTCCCAAAGATCTAATCAAGAAATATTCATACTTATTCCCAATCCTACATATTTGGCAATTTCTATCTCTTCCTTAGAAACACCAAATTCCATTTCACATAGTCTTTTACCCTCAGCCATGTCATCCTCACGGTGATTAACAATTATTCCTTTGGCAATGCACATGCTTGTTGCTTTAAAATCATGTGTAAGATAAACCTTTGTGCATATGAAGGTAAACCTATCTTGGGGAATATTTATGGCATGATCATGATAGTGAGGTTCCAACCTGATTCTAGTTAAATCTGATAAGATTCCAATACACCCCCTAATGTATACTTAAACCCTGTTGGATGTGGTATAGACACATCATGTTTTAACACCTCAATTCCAACCATTATGCATCATTTATTTAACATCTTTCCATGCACTTTATACCCCATCTTTGTATTGAATATGGAGCCCTGGCCCACTCTCACTCCATCTTGCTAATGATGTAACTTGCTTCCAAGAGAAAATGCAGAAGAACCATTTGCACCTGTAAAAAAAGTAAATAAGCTTAGTATTTTCTCAAACAAAACATTTAGTACTTTAGATAATATTTAACGCATGCTTCAAGATTTTGATTTACCTATCTTGGATCTCAAACCCATGATCTTCCATTGATGAATGTCCCCTTAGTCAACATCCCCCACAATCAAATGTGGTTGAGTGACATCACTTAGCAACATTGTATCATAGTCTACATTAACACTTTCTCATGCATAAAGAGTTCCAAATTATGTAGATTCAATCCTTCTGAGCCTAATAACTTGACCACTAATTAAGATGTCAATGTATTCTCCTTTTGTCAAATTTACTTTTTCCATTATAATTCTTACTAATTCTGTAAAAAATCAATAGTTTGTAATTAAGGTTAAACCATGTAAAGTGTGATATGATATATTAGTCAAAACACAACTTCCAAAAAAAGAATATGGATGAAATAATTTGGGATATTATGGTAGCTATTTCGTATTTACTAAAACATTGTTCCCCGTCATTGAGTGCTTGATACAAAAATGTACTTTACATATTTGTGTTCTGTGTATGAAGTCCTAACAATTAGATATCTAGGTAGCATTATAGAATGATAGATATTAACTCATATCAAACAACCAAGTTCCTATTTAACTTTGGAAATGGCACTTGTATTATTGATTTATGTGTACAAATAATATTCCTAAGAAAATTGTAGAACTTGTTGGAGAACTACAACATGGTCCTTAGGAACATCAAAGAATGTCCAAAATTGGTGCTACTTAAGATTCTAAAAAGACCTAAGTGAAGAAAAAATTGTTTATATCTCACTTAGTGAAGATATTTTATGTATAAACTTAATATTTGGAAGTCATTCTAGAAGTTTTCTTCCAAATAAAAATTCTAGTACTAGATAATTCTCATTTTTATTTTGAAAGTTTAAAAATTACATTTCAAAATATAAGTTCCAATGTTAGGACTTCCTACCATTTAATATTTGAGGACATATTATTTAGGATGAATACATAGGGATGTTAACCTCTAGGTCCCTGAAAAAGTGTAAATTTTAGTTTTGTCAAATATTTGTGTTGATGAAGAAAAAATGACCTTATGCATCTAGAAATTAGTGAAATTGATTTTGTAACTTCATAGCTATATATTAGAGAGGAAAGACAAATAATACATGTTGCTAAAAAAATTGTGCTTGTCACTTTATAGTTGCATATTTGTGCATTGAAAGCAAAAGCACAACATACTTCAATAATATATTTATTCATAAGCTCCAACATTGGACAAAAATTGTATTTTCTACATGGCATAGTCCCTATAATATGTCTGTTAAATTTAATTCTATCACAAATACAAACATATTGCTAACAACAACATTATAGAGCAAAATATGTCCAACACATTGTAGATTTCCTTAGAGCAAAAGAAGTCCAAAACAGTGTAGATTTCCTACTAAATCAAGCACAATCACATTGCCAATAACAACACTACAAGGTAAAATAAATCTAACACATGTAAGATTTCCTTATAGTGTATACTCAAATCCTGTTGGGTGTGGTATAGACGCATCATGTTTTAACACCTCAATTCTAACCATTATGCATCTTTTATTTACCATCTTTCCATGCACTTTATACCCCATCTTTGTAATGAATGTGGAGCCCTGACCCACTTTCACTCCATCTTGGTAATGATCTAACCACTTTCACTCCATCTTGCTAATGATCTACCTTTCTTCCAAGAGAAAATGTAGAAGAACCATTTGCACATGTAAAAGAAAGTAAATAAGCTTAGTATTTTCTCAAACAAAACATTTAGCATACTCTAGATAATACTTAACACATGCTTCATGATTTTGATTTACCTATCTTAGGACTCAAACCCATGATCTTCCATTGATGAGTATCCCCTTCGTCAACATCGTCCACAATCAAATGTGCTTGAGTGACATCAATTATCAACATTGTATCATAGTATACATTAACCCTTTCTCATGCATAAAAAGTTCCAAATTATGTAGATTCAACCATTCCAAGCCCAATAACTTGACCACTAATTAAGATGTCAACGTATTCTCCTTTTGTCAAATTTACTTTTTCCATTGTAATTCTTACTCATTCTGTAAAAAATCAATAGTTTGTAATTAAGTTTAAACCATGTAAAGTGTGATTTTATATTTTAGTCAAAACACAACTTTCAAAAAAATAATATGGATGAAATAATATAGGATATTATGGTAGCTATTTTGTATTTACTAAAACATTGTTCCCCGTCATTTAGTCCTTGCTACCAAAATGTACTCTACATATGTGTGTTGTGCGTGTGGAGTCTTAACAATAGATATCTAGGTAGCATTATAGAATGATAGAAATTAACTCATATCAAAGTACCAAGTTCCTATTTAACTTTGGAAATGGCACGTGTATTATTGATGTATGTGTACAAATAATGTTCCTAAGAAAATTGTAGAACTTGTTGGAGAACTACAACATGGTCCTTCAGAACATCAAAGAATGTCCAAAATTGATGTTACTTAAGATTTTAAAAAGACCTAAGTGAAGAAGAAATTGTGTTTATATCTCCCTTAGTGAGGATATTTGATGTATAAACTTGATATTTGGAAGTCATTCTAGAAGTTTTCTTCCAAATAAAAATTCTAGTACTAGACAATTCTCATTTTTATTTTGAAAGTTTTGAAATTACATTTCAAAACATTAGTTCCAATGTTAGGACTTGATACCATTACATAAAAGAGGACATACTATTTAGGATGAATACATAGGGATGTTAACCTCTAGGTCCCTGAAAAGTGTAAATTTTAGTTTTGTCAAATATGCGTGTTGATGAAGAAAAAATGACCTTATGCATCTAGAAAATATTGAAATTGATTTTGTAAGTTCATAGCTATATATTAGAGAGGAAAGAAAAATAATACATGTTTCTAAAAAAATTGTGCTTGTCACTTTATAGTTGCATATTTGTGCATTGAAAGCAAAAGCACAACATACTTCAATAATATATTTATTCATAAACTCCAACATTGGACAAAGATTGTATTTTCTACATGGCATAGTCCTTGTAATATGTGTGTTAAATTTAATTCTATCACAAACATATTGCCAACAACAACATTATAGAGCAAAAGAAGTCCAACACATTGTAGATTTCCTTAGAGTAAAAGAAGTCCAAAACATTGTAGATTTCCTACTAAATCAAACACAAGTACATTGCCAATAACAACACTACAAGGTGAAATAAACCTAACATGTGTAATATTTCCTTATAGCACAAACATAAGTAAATAACAATATTGTAGGGTGAAACAATTATAGTGAGTGCCATATTAACTTCTATCACAGACACAAGTATGATCTCAATAACGACATTCCAATGCAAAACTAATCCAGTGCATCCAAGATTTCCTTCCAGTAGAAACAAAAGCAAAATGCAAGGTGAAATAAATCTAACGCATACATTGTTCTTGTGTTTGTGCGAAAATAAAATCTAGTGGCATGCTCAATTTGTTTTACTTTGCAATACATGTGTTATGCTAAAAGGAAATTTAATGCATGTTAGATTTGTTTTACTTTGCAATGTTCGTGTTTGTGCTAAAAACAAATCTAGCACACACTAGATTTGCTTTACCCTTCAAAGCTTGTGTTTGTGCTTTTGTTTTACCCTACAATTATTTTGCATTTTCTTTACACTAGATTCGTTTTACCTTACGATTCTTGTGTTTTTGATAGAAACAAATATAGCGTGCACTAAATTTGTTTTACCCTACAATGTGTTGGATTTGTTTTACCATACAATGTTTTGTTTGTGCTTTTGTTTTCCCTAACGTTGCTTTTGTTTGTGTTTTACCTTACACTAAAGTTGTTTTACCTTACAATGACCAGGTCTATGCTAGAAACAAATCTAGCACAAGCTACATTTGTTTTACCTTGAAATATATGTTTTTATGTTAGAAGGAAATTTAGTTCATTTTAGATTTGTTTTACTTTGCAATGTTGGTGTTTGTGCTAGAAAGAAACATAGCGTGCACTAAATTTGATTTATCTTGCAATGCTTTTGTGTTTGTGCTAGACACAAATCTAACCCACGTTAAATTTGTTTTACCTTGCAATGTATGTATTTATGCTATAAGGAAATCTAACATGAGTTAGATTATTTACTTTTCAATGTTGGTGTTTGTGCTAGAAACGAATTTAGCACACACTAGAATTGTGTGTTAGATTTATGTCACCTTGCAATGCTTTTGTTTATGTTATATTTATTTTATCCTTCAAAGCTTTGTGTTTAAGATTTTGTTTTACCCTACAATGCTTTTGTGTTTTTCCTTACACCAAATTTGTTTTACCTTGCAATGTTTGTGTTTGTGCTAGCAACAAATCTAGTGTGCACTAGATTGCACACTAGATTTGTTTTACCCTAAAATGTTTGTTTTATGCTAAAAACAAACCCAGTGCACCCTAGATTTCTTACAATTTTTTTGTTTGTACATTTTTTTACCCTGCAATGCTCTTGTGTTTTGCATTACACTGTTTATTTTCCCTTACAATGCATGTGTCTGTGTTAAAAACAAATCTAATGTACCTAGATTTATTTTACCTTGCAATGCTTTTGTTTCTGCTAAAAGGAGATGTAACACGCGTTATATTTTTTTTTACTTTGTAATGATTGTCATTGTGCTAGAAACAAATTTAGTGGACGCAAGATTTGTTTTACCTCCTAGTCCTTGTTTTTGTGATATAAACAAATGCACTAGTTTTGTTTTGGATTGCAATGCTTGTTTTTGTGCTAGAAGGAAATCTAGCACACACTAGATATGTTTGACCTTGAAATGCTTGTGTTTGTGCTATAAGGAAATATAACATGCGCTAGATGACTTTTGTCTTACAATTCTTGCTTTTGTGATAGAAACAAATCTAACTAACACTAGATTTGTTTTACCCTGCAATGTTTATGTTTGTGCTAGAAACAATCTAGCAGGCGCTAGATTTATTTTACCATACAATGTTTCTGTTTGTTCTATAAACAAATCTAGCACACAGTAGATATTTTTTACCCTGCAATTCTTGTGATTATTATAAAAACAAATCTCGCATGCGCTAGATTTGTGTTACCTTACAATGCTTGTATTTATGATAGAAAAAATTCTAGCATGCCCTATATTTGTTTTACCTTACAATGCTTCCATTTATGATAGAAACAAATCTAGTGTGGGCTAGATTTGTTTTACCCTACAATGTTTTTGTTTGTGCTAGAAACAAATCTAGCATGCACTATATTTGTTTTACCCTGCAATGTTTTTGCTCCAAAAAAATAATTTTAAATTAGGCATCGGTGCAACCAGTAACTCTCGAGAGTAGGTCATTTGATACTCTAGAAGGCAGTAATAGGAGCAATTCATGTTTATTGGGCATTTCTTTCTTGTGTTCCTTTGGGAATAATACACAGAATTAAACAAATCTATCTAAGATACTTGTGGTCAAGGGAACAAGATCGTCACCCATTTGCATTTACAACATGGTCTTCCATAGCCATTCCCAAGCAAATGGGACGATCGGGCTTAAAAAACCTCATTTGGTTCTTTAAGGCTCTTGCTAAAAAAGGTGTCTGGAAATTGATTTAGGGTATGGGGTTGTGGCCACAAGTCATAGAAAACAAATATATTTTTCCCTATTCAAAACTCGATTGGATTCATACTCCTAGGTGATTTCCAGCCTTTGGATCATTGTTTTAGAAAGCTCTTAAAAATTACGCTCTAGTCATACTAAAAGGTTTCATATGGAGAATTGAAGGTGTTAAAAAACTTCTTGTCGGGAAAGATATCTGAATAGGTTGTGGGGATTCTCATATACTCTTTGATCAATTCATTCAAGCTCCTTCACATTCAAGCTTCACACTCAAGGAATCTTCTTCTTCAATCAGGCCTCCGATCATATGGGTTTAATGGGTTTCCTAGCTTGGAGGCAATTCGTTGACCTACTATTGGAAGGGGCTCTAACTGAAGAATGGAATAATTATATTGAAACTCTTAGTCATAATCTGGTATCTCTCTCAAATTCTAAAGACACTCTAGTTTGGTCAAACACCCCCTCTAGTAGCTACAATCCCAAGTTTGGGTATTTGTCTTTAGCCCATTAACCTCGAGCTTACCCTCCTCCCTGGTGGGTTAAAAAGATCTAGAATCCAAACTATCTCCCTAAAACTAAATTATTCATGTTATTTCTCCTTAAAAACAAAGTGCCAACATGGGATATCTTATAAAAAAAGTTTTTCTTTGTGCCGAGTAGATGCCTACTTTGCATGGAACATTTTGAGGACATCCCACATCTCTTCATAAATTTCCCCTTCACTGTCAGAGTATAGCTTGAATATCATAAATCTGTCGGTAACTTGCATAAATGGCATGGGGACTCTATGGATATGTGGAAAAAATTGGCTATAAAGAAAATATCCAAAAAACATATGAGCTCTCCCTTTCATTGTCACCTGGGGCATATGGATGGAAAGGAACAACTCCATTTTCGAAAATTAAGGACAATTCTTTCTCAAATTCGCTCCTAATATTGCCTCCAGTCTCTTAAAATGCAAAACAAAACTCAAACATCATCCTTGAACATCTCCCTTAAATATAACGTTGGACCATAAATTTTTCACTTTTATTCCTATCGACTCTGGAATGATTTTTCTATATGCAATTATATAATAAAGTATGTATGCACTAATGAAAAACCATTAAGTTTCATTTTTCATAATCACAAACAATGAAAAAAGAATCACACATAACTAGCATCATTTTGGAAATTTTATATTTATTAAAAATCCTTAACATGTTTTCCTCCCATATCTCATTAAAAAGGTGTAAACATTTTGATATACCATCCAATAAGCCCAAGGATCTCATAACTTCCCTGAAGAAATATAATATGTTTCTTCTTTAACATATATATTATGTTTTGCATTTTCTCAATATTTGGCAAAATATTAAAGTTGAAAAGAATATAAAATCTCACTTTTTAGAATATTTTATGATATAGGAGATTGATTTAAGTGATGTTTTGGGTTGGGAGAGGTCAGATTTATATAAAAAAACTTAACAATTTTAAAATCTAAATTTTCAGAATTGAACATAATTTGGCTTTGCATAATAATAAAAAAAAGAAATTAAGAATTTTTATTTCATATATCTTATTCATAACATTTTAATGGTTTATTTATATAGTTAAAAAGGTTCATATTTATAGGAAATTTGAAAATGATAATTTTAAGAGTGTTTACATCTAAAAGGGGAGGGAATAGTTTGAGATACAATAGCACACACTATCCCATCATTGTGAGTTTTTAATACCATGTTTGTTACCAATTGAGAAAAATCACATAGAGAGAACATAAATTAGAGTATTGAAAAAAAAGTTAGAAAATAACTAAATGTAAAGAATATAAATGAAAATATTAACAAAATTTGTGAGCAAAATTCATAAAACAAATGCTATATGATTAACAAAATTTGTGGGAAAAATTCATAAAAAAATGTTATATACTATTAGATTTTATATTCGTAATTTAACTAGGAAGCAAAAAACACTCTCACAGAAATGGCTAATTTCTTTGGAGATATTTCCTGGTCTCTAAAGCCATCACTTATATTTCATTAATTTATAAATAAATAAACAATTAACACTTTAACTCGTAAATTGTTACACAATTAACAGAATTAATGTTATATAAAAAGGGCTAAAATTTTATCTATGATTTAGCATTAATGTTTTAACATGGTCTAGGATGAAGCCATTATCACCTAAATCAATTTAAATTATTTATGATATCATATTCAATAATCAATCAAAACTACAATGAACATCTTCCACAAGCTTGTCATCTTCATAACATATATTGCTTTTGCTGAGATTCGACTGTGTTGATTTTGTTTCTTAATTGTTGGTTATTGCTCTGTATAATTGTATTGGTATTAACATGACCTTAGAGAATTTTTCTAATGGAAGAATTGGAAAACCGCTACGATCAAGGGATGGTAACATATTCATAGAAACCATTGGAAAAAATCATTTGGGTATGAGGATTTTCATGATTTCAATGGAAATCTAGATCTGGGATGCAATGTTACGATGTGGGTCGAAGAGATTGAGCTCTTTTTTTTACTGGATTGTGGTCTTTGAATGCAGAAATTGCTTCTCTGGATGATAAACTTGTGCTTTTTTATAAACAGTTGTGGTGATTCTCCTAAGTTTTTATTGATTTCTCTTTTCTGTATCATTCTTGTCATTGTCAACCCCATTATCATATCAATCTATGGGATGGATGAGCAAGAAAGGGATGGGATTAGTGAGAGCTCAATGTCCTTTGTTGTCATTAGAGTCCAAGTGGGTTGATGGCAGTGAAATGGAAAGAGAATCTCCAAAGTGGTTTGTTGACGATGATCATACTGGACACAAAAGGAGGCACAGGCTCATTTGTAAGACTAAGAGAGTGGATTCCTTTGATGTGGAGGCCATGGAGGTGCCTTGTGTTCACAAGGGCCATGATAAGGACCTTTCATTAGGATAGCCATTGGGCTTGGCATTCCAAATGCTTGGAGTGGTCTATGGTGATAAGAGACAGAGTTGTTAACTCACATTAATGAATTTCTAGGGTCCACTTTCTTCTACTCGGTCCTCCAATTGCTCCCAAGATACATGGCCACATTCCAATCTTCATGGACTCAGAATGATCAATGGTGTTGAGGGAACTAAAATCCAACCGTTGTTGTTGACCATTGAGATATGAGTGAGTGAGGGGTGAGGAAGGGGAACCAAACAAAATGATTCGGGTGATTGAGGAAATTGATATTTTTAAAGTCGAGGTACTTTGGGAATTCTGGGTTGTTTGAGACAAAGTACAAGCATCAAAGTTTATTTGAAAAGATAGGTGTAACTGGCATGGCATTGAAGGAATAAATTAAGATGTTTGGTTGTCATAGCCATATACAATTGAGACCAAATGCCAACATGATGTGGTAGACAAGTTGCTTTAGTTCCCTCATAAGATATTCTTGAAATATCTTTGTCAATTCAAGATCTTTATTAATAAATGGTTTTCATTATTAATATAACTTTTCTTTTGTGATCCTTGATTGTTAAGAACATGACAAGAAGATTGATATGGTAGAAAACAAAATAGAAATAAGAAATAAGAATAATTTCATTAATATAACCCACTTTCTTTTGTCTAGCAATGACATGAGGTGAATTTTAGGAAAGAAAGTTAGGGACACTTGCTTTAATTTAATGTTCCATCTACTTTTAAATGAGATACTTAGTTCTCGATACTTAGTTTTCAAAGAGAGGGAAAGTTCTTTTATTTTAGTAAGGATTTTATTTTAATGTTCCATCTAATTTTAAAGGAGATATTTGGTTTTCGCCAGAGCTGTTTTATTTTTTTAATTTTAAAGGAGATATTTGGTTTTAGCCAGAGCTGTTTTATTTTTTTTTCACATAGCAGTGGCAATAGTAATTTTCTTCCTTTTTAAAATACTACATATGCACATATTGTTAAAAAAAATTCAGATCGATGTTGGAATACTTTTTACAAAATGTAAATAAGTAACAAAAATGACATCAGAATTTGTTCCTCGAATCTGAAAAAATAACAGTCGGAATATAATATATAAAACAATTTAGATGAACCATTACCACAAAAATGTCAAGCATTGAATGCCACCAAGGAAGGGGTTCCATTTAAATGTCATACTAGTGACTGTTGCAATAACAGTGTCTTCCTGTGTTTCCAGAAGTGATAGAATAACTGACGCTACATTTCAACTGACATTCATAATTGTTCCACCTGATAGACCATAGAAAATTCCCTTCTGTTCGAGGGGATTCTAAGGAGTGGACGATATAAGATAGGGAAATACTACAGTATACTTCCTCGTTCACAATAAGCAGGATAGTTTGTTCTCTAGCCCACCATTTTGGCGATATTGGCTACATATGGAATAATTTACGAGTATTTACAAACCAAACTTTTTGAACATGCAATTAGGTACTTTAAGACCTTAACAGTTTGACAAATCTAAACAGTGTGATACAAGAAGCCTATACATGTGATGACACAGTACAAGAATATAGCAGAAGCTTTTCGCTAAGGAAAATTCTTATGAATCCATACCATGAGAATCTATAACATCCTTCCTGGCTAAACTTCGAAATTCTAATCACAAACCTCTGATGACTAATGCACGTTTACATTATTCTTCCCTTTTCCAGACAATACTAAAAACACATCTTGATGCCAGAACGACTCCATACGAGACTCAAAAAACAACGACAAATTTCACAGAAGGCACTTCTTAAGAAAGAGTAAAGGATCAGGTAAAGATTCTAAATCTTTCTTCTCCTTTTTATTTCATTTGTGTTCCTCTTACAAACGATTTTTGTTTTTACCAAACAGCAATGCTGTTATTTGTGGAACGAAAGTTCCTCTCGTCAACTTCTTGCATTTCATTTTTTCAAACAGCAATGGTGTTATTTGTGGAAGGAAAGTTCCTCTGGTCAACTTCTTGCATTTAAACCAAAATCGTTGGAAATAAAGTGCAGGCCTTGATTAACTTTCACTTTTGTTAAACATATAGGTTGCTTGATATCTTTTTTAAAATCATCCCACTGGGACTCCATCCAACACCTGGTGGAAAATGGTTTCCAACGATTTTTCTCATCTCAATGTTCTCTGGGAAGTGAACCATTGGCATTATAAAGCTATCTATAAAAAAAATATTGCACTCATTGTTACCATATTCTTTTCCAGAATAGCAGATTGTTAAAAAATGGAAGATTGATTATACCTCAAAATCATTCTGCGTGACTTGAGAACTAGACCTAATTGAAATGGCATGGTAAAGAAACAATGTTGAGGACAGGATAAATACTGAAAAATCCTATTGCCTTGTTAGAATTGTGGATAATGAGTTGTCCCTCAGATGAGGGAAGAGGTAGAGGTAAACTTCATGTAAGCCATGACTAGAAAGCTATGGCCAAGATATTTTTAATCCTTTTAACAGTTATCAGCAGTATGAAGGTACTTCTATAGCCTTGGTAATGATAACACCTTACAAACGAGGTTGTGGATTCATGTCCTCGGAACAAGTTGGCTATGGAGCATTTTCTATTAGTTGCCATTGTACAGAAATTGCACACCAGGACAATGGTGCATGGAAGCATATCGACCTAGTTACAACAATAAAATTGCCATACCTTATTAAAAAAATTGTATAGTAGAGAATTCAGATGAATTAGTATACCATTATTTCTTTTCTTTATTTTGTCCTGAGTGTTGCCTTCATTTTACATGGACACCCATTATTCTGGATCATGGGAACAAAATGTTTGGATTGGGCATAGAAATGAATATTCCTTCGTTCTTTGCTCTCGAACTTGGCATTTTTGGTATACATCATCTCCATATTTTTATGTAATTTTACAAAAACTCCATCCATTTCTATCTTTCTTTGTAATTTTAAAACAACTCCATCCATTTCTATGTTTCTTTGAGTTTTGGTTCATTTCTATGTTTTTTTGAGTTTTGGTTCAAGATTATGCAAAAAAATTTCAAACCAGGTTTGGAAATTAAACATTGATATTTGTGACTTACTTCTTCTTTCAGGACACAGAGTTTCAAGGAAAATCAATTTATTTGAGACTTGTGTTACATTAGCTACTATTTATAATAATAATAATAATAATCTAATTTTAAGGTCATGGCCAAGCCAGACATCAAATTGGTGCAAGGCACAACCAAAGTAAACACAAAATGGGTGCATGAAACCCCCTATCTGTGAAACTGGATCCACCTCTGCCCAGCAACTTGACCACTAAAGTCTACAGGACAACACATTCTCTAACCCTAGATTTGAACTTGGGAGCTCTTAGGAGGAAACAAAAGCTCTTAACCTTTAACCTTTAGGCCCACTCAAGCTATATAAAATGGGACATCATATGCAAACCAATAACAAGATATAGTTGATTGGAAAGTAATATGGTAACATTAAGCATCTACTTCTTGCTGTGATCCCTTGCATTCTAGTTGCTCTCTCTTTGATGTATAGTGTTTTTGTTGGCAAGCTTCAGTTTTCTTGGCATATGATTTTTTGTGTTAGGTATTTCCTTGTTTGACAGTATTGAAATTTGGTGTGTACTTAAGGTTACCAATAGTGTTGCAACTTTTAATCTTTGGACAGTAATGTTAAGGTGGAATGCACTGATTTTTACAATAATAATTGTCCAGTTGTACTGTGTAGTGGCCTTAGCCTGCACCTCTCAAGTCCCTTGGCTTTTCCCCACTTGAACAAAAATCCAGATAGAAATAAAATGTGAAATTGAACCTCTTACCAAGCTATGTTTCATCTAAACCATGTTGCTGCTAGAAACCTGCCCAAATAATGTTATAATTAAAAATATGTGCAGTATGTGTCGACAATAACCTGTTTTACCATGTGATGACAATTCTCCACCGATGGATGCCACTTGATGATTTATTACCTATTAGCTGCTAAACAACATTTGCTTGTCAGCGTGGATGTATAAGAGGGCTATTACAATTTCTTGTTTACTGCATTGACAGAATGCGGGCTAGGTGATTACAAATTTGCAAAAGGCTAGAAACTAGGCTAGTTATTGTTTAGATCTTTGCTGGGCCAGGATCAATATTTAGGTTAGCATAGTTCAGATCGTATTTTGGGTCTCTTCTATACATTATGTCTCTTCTATCTGTTGGTTATCAGGGGTTTTAGACTGATTCTCGCCTTTGTATAAATTGATATCTTACGCTGGTTAATATAGCAATCAAAATAAATTTCAATATAGCAAAATCTGAATAATTGGCAACAAATTTCATTCACTTAGTAACAAGCGAAGATAAATAGATATTGAAATAAAAAATATATGGAATGCCATATAAGATCCTAGCAAATGTGGATAGGCTCTAAGTTTTTCTTACCTGGAGATTGCCGTTTCGTGGGGGCTTCTAAGACGAAAATTATGGCTGCTTCCACTACCTCCCTTTCCAGAAAATTTGTTGCTGTCCCGTTTTTGCCCTATCTAGGCCATGCACTCACTCCCCATATTTGAGGATGTCTACCCGATGGACCGATTGCCCAGTCCATGAAATCCCCAGGATTAATGCACCTTCGCATTGTGATGCCTATTACTGCAATGAGTATTATTGCTACTAGCCCCCTGTTGCAGTTGCCCTCTTCCTCCCATAGGAAAAAACATCACTGGATACCTCGAACAAGACTGGGTCGGGGAACAACGACTTATGAATAAATCTAATAATTTGTTGGTATTTGCATGCCCACTCTACCTTAACAAGCCTGGTAAAGCTCAAGAAGAAAATATATTTAGTAAAAACCCTAACGCTAAGGGTTTGACAGTGAAATTGTGGGCAAATCCTTCGAAATAAAGATCGACAGATAGGGGAGGAGGCTAGCTCAAAGCTGTGGCCGAATCTCAACGACTTGAACAAATTTCCATAGTAATGAAGCTTCAATGTCCCCAACTGAGAAAAGTCGAGTAAGGGATCTATAGAAGCCTTTGAGTTTGTTTTCGTGGTTTCTTTAAGACTGTGTGATTTTCACGGATGAAAAGGATATTAAGCGTTCACCTGGTGCAATTAGTGACACTTTCGTTCATAGTTCATCGGAGCAATTAATTTTTTTATTTTTATAGTTTAATGTTATTAAAAATCCATCCTTCATGAGTTGGATCTTAATGGTGATATTTCTACCTAGGGTCATTCTCTCTCGAGTTGGAAAGGGGTGTTGTGTTGGAATTAATAAAGTCTTGGTTCAAAGTTCATTCGAGCCATTAATTTTTTATTTTTTATTTTACTTTAATGTTATTAAAAATCTACCCTTCACGGATTTTACCCATGGTTATTCTCTCTCCGATCTTTTGGAAAAGGAAGGGTATTATTGTGTATTGGAGGTATTATTTATATATATATATATATATAATTTATATAATGATTAGTGATATGAAAATTACAAATTTAAAAGAAATAATTAAAAATTTGGGAATATTTCACGAATATGGAAGGAGGGTATATCTGGAACCATGTGCATGTTGTTTTTAAGAAGGTTTTGTAGACTTTTTTTTATGTGTATTGAATCAATTTTAATATGAGCCACACAAGAAACAATACATTGTATTGAAAGGGATATAGTTTGTTTAGATGGATAAAGTTTGAGAAAAGGATTATGGGAGAGTAAAGCAAGTTTACCACGATTTCGTGTAATCCTAATAAGTTATTGGTTTTTCAACTTGACAATTCAAAAGAAAAAAAGAAATGAGAGAATTGTGGTTGGAAAGTTGTTGCACTCAACATGGAGCTATAGAATGAGAGGTGAAGTGGGGCATTGAAAAATGATAAAGAATATTTACCAATTGCATTTGTTTTGATCCATGTTATTACATAATTGTTTGATGTATGATTCTACTACTCAATGTTGTGTATGTCTATATAGCACTTGTTTTTTTACACTCGAATATTTATTAATGTTGTTAAATAGTCATAAAACTTTGTATTAATATTTATCAACAAGGCTCATTTTTCTTATGTGTGTGTGTAATATGTTGTTGCCTAATCAATACCAAAGAAGGAATTTGTTACTACTCAAGCTAAGAACTTTGTACGTCATTATATATGTCAACTTTGTGCATCCATGATGAGTTACAAGGACTAACCTGTACTAGGGGGAATAGAATCTTGGTGAGAGAATATCACCACCCTCACTTCTCTAGTGATCAAGGCCCATTTACCATGTGTATATATTATATATATTAATAATTAAAGAGACAAATATAATAATAAAAGATGAAAAAATATATATGTATTAACACCTAAGTTGTTTTAGTGCATGCACCATAATTCATACGTTAGAGTTGAGCTCCACACTTGTGTTTAATCGTAGATCTCTACTTGACCATGATGACAAATCATCATGCCAACTGTCAAGACTTATTAGTGCCCACAATGCATTGGGTTAACCCACACATGTGCCACATCATCTAATTTATTCTCACTAAGTTAATAATCGTCCTAATCCAAAATTGTTATTCAAAATTGACTTCATTGTTAGGTGTCTTCCTTCTATGCTAGTTGATTCATAGGCCAATATCCCCTATTATGTGGTTGCGTCGATATCCCTCGACCTCATGCTAGTTCATGGGATTGAATTTGTAAGTACCATGACAAATAGAAAGATGATAATGAGCATAGACAAATGCACTAAGCAATAAACCCCAGAGCATTCATAGTGTATTGTTGATTCAGATTTAAACTGGAATGCAACAAATACAAAGATAACTATATACACAAAGATGCAGCAGAAATAATACTTCATTTCATTAATGTAAAATACTGAAATATGCTTACAAACAGAAATGGAAATAAACGAGCTAGGGTGATGGTAGCTTATCTCTGAGAAGCTTATCTCTGAGAAGAGATGTGGCAGCTACATGCCTCTGAACTTTGTTATAGTGAGGCTCAAAGGCCTATTTATTATTGAGAAACAATGGAAAACACTTAACATCTCAAAATCTAACCCTAGAAAATGAAACGCCAAATTGTGGGCCCCGTTTGGGTAAATTGGTACATTAATTTCCCGGGGTTGTAACTTTGGCACCCAATCTCCATTTGATGCATACAATAGCTTGTTAGAAAGGTCTATCTGAGAACTATAACTTTGGGAAGAGCAACATGGTCCATGGATTCATGTTTCTCCCAGATTTCCCAAAAAATGTCGTTTAGGGCTTCAAAATGGCTCCAGAAGTTCAGGACCTGAAAAACTGCTAAAAATAGTAAATTGCGTTACAATTATGGAGACTGAAAAACTGAAAGAGATAGTTGTGGGGGTCCATGTGGGATAGGTGGGTGGCCACAAACATCCACCTGGATCATTCACCCCCGACCCCCCCCACCCCTTAGGAAGTAATGGTCCCCATTCCTCCATCTACTGAACTTGGTCCCTAGTGAGTTGTTCTGCAATCTCTAATGTGTCCAGTAATGGTGGGAAGCATGTTCGAAGGCATTCCACAATGAAAACTTGGTGCAAGCAAGAAATGGAGGAATGATGTGCTCCAAAGTATTATTTCCCACAGCCTTGGTAATGGTGTAAGGACCATGTTGATGTGGTCGGAGCTTCTGATGGGATCTTGTAAGGCATTCTTTTTGTAGATGCAACTAGACTTTGTTTCCCACCTAAAGCTTTTGTGGTATCCCTGTGGGTGATGAGAAGATGTTCCTGTTTGTTTTCATGACCTTATCCATCTGTTGTTGTTGTTGCTGTGTGGAAGAACCCTTCGCGAGGGTCATGGATGTGGTGATGATCTTCCGCTTACTTTGGGAGCGAATTAGACAGAAGATGAATTTCCTAGTTTGGAAGATGAGCTTGCTGCCTTTCTTAGTAGAGATCAAAGAGGTGGCAGTAGATGGGGCTACCTCTGGTATCCTATATAATGAATTATCCAAAGAAATTGTTGAAAATGCAACAAGATGATGGAGCTTAGTGAAAACAAGTCACCTTCACTAAGTGGGCCCATAGGCTATTTTTGGCACAAAGTCTATTTTTAGACTATGTCTATTTTTAGACATATGGATCATGGTCTATGAGTTGCAGGATGCTATTAATGGATGATTGGTCATGTTGGTAAAAATGGATGGACCTCTATTTTTAGACATATGGGCGGAGTCTATTTTTAGACTGCCAGTCTAAAAATAGAACACTTGAATATTATTAGCTCTTAATAATATTTGGACTATAAACATTATCTTATCCTCTTGCAGCACTTCAGTTCGAGCTACATATGTGGCACATGCAACTTCCAGAAGGAAATATGCCTTTCCTATGGGTTAGTTGAGCTATTGCATGATAGACTTCAGTTAGAACTCAAATGATTGAGTTTGGTGGAATTGATTGAGGAGTTGATGGAGTTGTGTTCAGTTTGACTTAGTTGAACTAGTTGTATTTAGTCTAACTCACAAATACACTAGTGATGAGTGGTGTGAATTAATTATTAATTAATTCACTAATTATTAACTCATAAATCAACTAAAGAATACATCAGTTAACTCAGTGCATGGACAGTTCAGTGGAGACAAGTGTTAGAGGTGGGTGAAAGGGTGAGACTGCTATCAGTTGTGACTATAGCTGTGCATGAGATTTGCACAATCATTGATGGAGATTGCCAATGAGGATTGCGCAGTACATGCCAAGTGAATTCAAACTTGGATCTGATCCATTCTCAACTTGGATTGCGCAATAGAGGGAGGCAAACAGTGGAGGAGATTTGAACCCGTGACTTGTTCAGATCTGAGCTAGTTTGTGTGTAGCATGTGGAGATAGTACTGAGTACTTGTGAGGAGTATTGTACTATGTATTGCTACATGTTATCTATCATTATAATATACAGATAGTTGGGGGTTTTCAGCTGTATGCTTTCCCCATTACATACTGTGTTGATATGTGTGATTGATGTTTCAATGTGCACATGCGATTGTTTTTTAATTCCGCAAATTGATGATCATTGGTAGAGGAGGTTATGTATTATGCATGCATTCCACAAATAGTGTATAATCAGGGTAATCTCTGTGAATAAGTGCTATATTATTCAAATTTTCTACATTTTCCCCTTCCACTTGAGTTTGAAGGGCTGCCTCTTCCACCTTTGTGTGGGATTCTTCCTCTTCCTCTAACATTTGATATTCCTCTGCCTCTACCTTGACCAAATGAAACGTGTGTCTTGAGGGCATGCTCCAATGAGGTGTTTGTTTCTCTATTAAATCTATGTTCATGAGAAATCAATGATTCATGAATCGCAGCCACTGAAAACTATGAGAGATCCTTTGTCTCTTCTATCGCCACAATAATGGAATCAAACCTTACTGGCAGGCTTTTCAAAACTTTCTTAACTATTCTCCTTTCCTCAAGTAACTCACCATGATACCTGATTTTAGTAACCTGTCCATATACATGTGTAAAGAATGAGTCTACATTCTCAAACTCTTTCATATAAATTGTCTCAAAGCCTCTCCTCAGCATATGTAGTTTTGTTGTCTTCACCTTTTCCATGCCCTGGTAGGTTGTCTGGAGGGTGTCCCATGCTTTCTTGGACTTTGTTGCTACTATAATCCTTGGGAAAATACTTTCATGAACTACTTGAAAGATGTAGAAGATGGATTTTGCATCTTTCTTTATGTTTTCCCTCAACAAATCCTTTTCTACTTATGCTGCTACATCTGCTGGTTCTTGGAAACCATTCTCAACTAAATCCCAAATATCTTGGGAAGAAAACAAAGTCTTCATTTTTATAGCCTAGTAATCATAATTATTCCAAATAAATTAAGGTACCTAAGGATTATTCAATCTTGTACTTGATGCTGCCGTTTCTGACAGTAAAAAATACTCAAGCTTGTGCTTGATGCTGCCATTTATGACTTTAAAAAACAACTTCCTCACTGTTGGAGAATAAATACTCAAGCTTGTGCTTGATGCTTCCATTTATGACTTTAAAAAAACAACTTCCTCACTGCTGGAGAATACACTTTTTTTACACTAACAGAGTTTAACCTGCTCTGATACCACGTGAAAATAATTTTACAGGGGGCGCAGAGGAGAGGAATCTTTCTCAACAAATCAGTTGCGGAGATCAATTCTTTAGTTGCGGCCAAATCAATTCTTCAGTTGCGGAAAAACACAAAAATTTGACGCACAACAACATATGGTAAAATAGAGTAAAATGGAGCAACACAATAAAAATTTTGGCTTATCATTCTTAATGCATGAAATACATTCACATGGAGGATGCGGCTCCTTCACCAAGTAAATGAAATATCTTACAACGATTTACACTTCACCAGGGTTTGCAGAGTAATAGATAGCAAAACCCTTTCATGCACCCACCAATATTTGCTCCACGATTTTCTCCTCACCAAGTAAATGAAATATCTTACAACGATTTACACTTCACCAGGGTTTGCAGAGTAATAGACAGTAAAACCCTTTCATGCACCCACCAATATTTGCTCCACGATTTTCTCCTCTCTACCTCTCAGACTTACACCCTCGACTTAACTATGCAAAAATTACTTTTATATACCAAAACATATAACTTTGACTCATTAATTCATGACAAAGAAAATCATTAAGACACGAGATGGACGATTATACAAAATGAATGATTTTATGAACTTACAGGGGTTGCGGACTACAAGTAAGAGTTGTAGAGTAAATGTTTGACCATACATTTCACCAACAATGTATTAAATACTCATTTGACTTCAATTATCTAATGTGTGTTGTAGAATGGAGAACTTGTACTCCTGCTCAAAACTTTTGTCCTTCATCCTGCTAACAAAAATCCGCAACTTGCAATTAAGGTGTACCACATGCATGGTTGTTGTCAGTCTAATTAAGGCAGTGGTTGGGATTAATTTTCCAACAAAATCCCATAGGAAAAGCTTCCAAAAAGTCTCACTAAAGACAACTCCTATGGGCTTGGCTTTGCGTCTGTAAATTATGATGGTGGAGTTGGAGCTAACTAGTGTAGCAAGCCTTGGAGTTTGTCTTTTCTAATGTGTTATTTCCCATTAAGCTAAGTATGGTCAATTGTAAGCTCACATACGGATTTCCATTTGCCATGTTGTCTTATTTATCTTTATCCGACACTTGGCTTCCTCCATTGCTATATAATAGAGGCTTTGTATGTGTTTTAAGGCAACTTAGTGAGTAATTCAATACCCTTACATCTTATCATAGCAGTGAAATAGATCTCACCAGCAATGATCCTCGCATAATGATTCGAGAAGCCTGAGTTGAACAACAAAAACATCCAGTTTCAGGTGGAGAAGCTGCTCGAAACCCAATGCCAATCGAAGCACTGTCATTCCCTTAGACAACGTGCTGTGGCCCTTATTGTTTTGAACAAATTTTCCTTTTTAAAAATTTTCCCATTATTTTAAAAACAAGGGAGAAAGTTATTTAGAGAAGGAGAAAGGAGTGTATGAATATGTTTGTTTTTGGCTTACAAAAAGGTGAAATGTGAATATATAAGGAAAGTCTTTATGGGATTTTAAAGGAGGAATGCATACGGGAGTAAGCCCCTTATTATTTTTTTAAGGTTTTTATGCTTTCGGCGCAAATTTTATTATTGGTAATTTTAGGGGTAAATTTTATTTAGTAAAAAAAAAAAAATTATGGAAAAAGTTATTGGGTTTTAAAAAGTAGGAAAATAATTCATTGGATATTATTCAAAAAATTTCACTCGATAGAAAGAGATTTGGCATTCTCTTGTACTAAACCTAGGGTTATGAAATGATTTTTTGATTGGCTAGCCATGCAAATCTAGACGGATGGATATAATTTGCATCATGCTTTGAAGTGTAAAGCAACTTTTGTTGTTATCATCAGTCTTTTTTTGGAGCCATTTTTTGCTTTTGTGGCGATCTTTGTTTTTCAAGATGGGTAAAAGGTTGTAGGAGCTCTGTGAGAAGAAAGCAACAGATAAACTTCGTAAAGAAGTCCTTCAAATACATTCAGTGGTAGTTTTTTTGCAAGTAGAGAATGCAACTCTTAAGAATAGGTTGCAAACTTCAATAGATGAGAAAATCCAAAAGGTTGACCATTTGGAATCAACCATGGGAAAATATCTCCAAATGCTTGCAAATGAATTTCAAGAGAAGATGGACCTTCTTGATGACTTGTAGGAGGAAGTTGAGTCTTTTTCTGACTCAAATTTGAAGAAGTAGCGGGAAGAGAAAAATAATCAACATGTTATGGAGATTAATTGTTTAAAGGAAACAATGTTGGAACAACATCAACTTTTGTCTCAACAACTAATTGAGGATGATGAGGTCATACAAAAGCTACAAGATTCTAAGCAGCAACTTGAATTGGAGGTTAGTCGTCTTTAGAAATCTAAGATGAAGACAACTGATGTTGAGATTCCAAGCTCACCTTCTTCAACACTTGATGATGTTGATTATCAGATGGTTGAGGCAGATGATCATGAATCATCACATGTTATTGTCGCACCAAGTTGTGAAAAGCATACTACTGGTATTGGATCCTGATCACTGAGTAAAATGGGATATACTGGAGGAGGGCTTGGGAAGAATGGATAGGGAATTGTTGCCCCTATTAACCTTGTAATGAGACATCAAGAGAAGGTCTTATATGTGATCCTATTGTTGCCTCACCACCTACATCCAACTGTGAGGTGCTTGAAGACAATGCTCATGATAAACATATTCATGACATAGCTGCTAATGTCATCTTAGATGAAATTGTTGTGGCAACGAACTTTGAATCTTAAAAAACAAAGACTGAGGCATCTCCACATCCTCATTAAAGGAAATCATCCAGGTTCCAATATTCTTGGTCAATTACTAGTCCTGCATTAAGTTTGTTGCAGAAGAGACGTGAAATAATGAATCGCGGACGAGTGCCAACCATCAAGATCAATTATGAATGGATTGATGGATGGCCTTGGTATCATTTAAACCAATGCTTGAAGACTTCATATCATCATGTTCCATCAGTTGTTCATTGTTGATTGCCACTATTCCCTCAATTGTGTTTTAGGGGGGGCAATTAGATGGTGACAAATGTTGGCATTGCTTTATTGACAGTTGTCATTGTGTGATGGTGACAGTGTTCAAACAACTCTAGGAGTGTTGTTGTAAAACATTTGAGCTGAGTTTGTAATACTCGCAGGCCTCATTGTTTGTTTATTGGTTGATGGTGTTGCTTTTGTTTGAAGCCTTTGTCCTGGTTCTTTACTGATGCTTATTTATCTGAATCTTTTTGGGAGAAGTTGACAGTGTTTTCCATCCTAGTGCCTCTGTAACAATCCTACTTCAGAAATTGACTGAACTCATTCAGGTTTGAAAACTCTCATCTTCAAATTTTTGGTACTACAACTTTTTTAACTTCTTGATTGGAGTAGGCCTATGTTCTTTCCATTTAGTGGATGATTATGGTATCTACAATTTCAGCTCCATGATAATTTGAGCGCTAGCATATTTCTCTCTTTTGGTGGGGACATTTTTCCTACGGGTTTTTCTGTCTTTCTCCACTTATGAGAGTTTGTACATGGGTACCTTAGCAAGCCTCATTGTTGGGATCCATTCTTTGTTTTCTTTTTGTTCTTTAGTTACTCCCTATGTTTCTCTTAAGGGGCGGTGTTGGAGTTTGCCTTTTCCAATGCTTCATTTCCCTATGAGCTGAGTATGGTGAGTTGTAACCTCACATAGGGACTTACATTTTCCCTATTTTCATAGTTATCCTTATCCAACAAAGGGCTTCCTCCATTGCTATATAATGGAGGCAATCTATGTTCTTGAACACACATTAGTGAGTAATTCAATAATCTTACAATATGTGCGTGCTGACCTTCAGTTGAGTTGTACATAGCCTTGCCAATGAGCGTAAGAATTAACTCCACATGCAGATGAACAATGAGGAATCCATGTCGCGTGTAATGTATGTGTATGAGGACGAATTTCAATGGCCTTTAAACCTGCATTTTTGTTTTAATCATGCAATGAATTAATGAATATATTGTTAGATCCGAATTCTATTGAGGAGGATCGTTGGAGGTATGAAAGGGATTTTTTCTTAGCTCCCATCTATTGAATGGGAGTCATGAACGAGTCGACAAATTGGAATTATGGTTTAATGGCTTACTATTGTTACTACGCATCAAAAGAAGATAACTGGGGGTCACGGGTCTCAAGATCGAAATGAGAATGTAAATTCTATCTGAGGGACCCAAGAAACCATTTTTATCATATACTTTCAAGCATTTATGTTTAAGTAATACAAATTAAACTACTAGTCCCATGAATTTATTCATATTAAGGCACCTTGCTTGCATCTACTATTCCAATATTGAACTTTAGACTTCTATAATAATGGCCAACATATTGATAAGATATACATGTATAGCTCTTGGTGTGAATTCCTTTACATTAAATTTAATAATCATGTGAATATTGCTTTTCGAAGAGTAAGGTCGAGATTGGTAAATTATATTGCAAGAGTCTATACTTCATGAATGATCGCATTTATTGGATATAAAAAACACGTAATCCTTTGTCATTTCTAGCATTCATGTATTTTATTTTAACGGAATTTTATGAATCACTTGTTCACATGAGATTTAAGATTAGAGAAAATTAAGTAACAATAATAAACAAGATTAATTCACTAGGTACATTATCATACAAAACATTCAACCAATTGCAAACTTTAAGGTTCATTAATCGGTCTCTAAGAGGATAATGAACATCTAACAAAATACTTTATGCACTACCATGTTTATGTGCGTACTCCATTGGTTACTTCCTCAAAGAATATGAAACCCACGTGAAAGCATATGGAAAGAAGATTAGAAAATCATATAGAAATAGAACAAGTTCTCTTCACGCGACCTTTTTTGGGTTTAATATATGTTAACTCACTCTCACCTTGGGGTAATTAGAGGAGAGTTTTCTTTGATGATCCATATTTTAAACAATGATTCCAACCATGATGACAAACATTCTCTATATACAGTACCTCACAGATGCCTTGTACATATCATGCTCAACATGCTTCACTAATAAGCTCTCTCATTTGATGATGGTGACTCAATGCACATGAGGTATTGTTGAGGGCGTTGGATGTTCCACCATTAGTAGGGGGTCTCCCCAATGTGAAGTCTCAATTAGACCTCACACCTTTTGAGGTAGGAACCCCATCCATTTAGTGGGCTAGGATTCCTCCATGTGTGTGTGTGTCTCTTAGATTTCAAATGCAGAGAAATAAATGTGAGGCTAAGTGTGAAATGCCTAAAGAATGAGGAAAAGACCAACCCTCAATTGATAGCTTGTAGAAAATGATGCAAGGAAGTAAAAACATAATAACAAGAAAAGACATGTCTTAAGAAATAATTAGATAGATAAGACTAACTAAGATATACACAAGCAAGAAAGTGTTAGAAACAATTGCAAATAAGTGCACAATTAACTACTAACATTTACATGCAATTAATGAAAAGATCCAAAGTAAACATACACTTTTCTTGCAACAAAATAGTTCATTAACATGAAACAATGAAAAACACTGCATACATGATTAATCATAGCAATTAACAAATGCACATAATAATGATGACTGAATGAGTTCTCATTAAATGTTGATAAATCAATTCGCATGAGCTACAAGCCTTTAAAAATCTAGTAAGTGGAATGAGATTAGTTCATAATCATCTCTAAAACCCAAAACCATGGCCTCACAATCACTCCACCTATTAGCTACCAGGAGAAAAGGCGCTCAAATCCTAGAATATTATAGCTATGCTAAGATTCAAATGCGAAAATCCCTTGCAAATGAGGCATGAGGGTATTTATGCAAGTGGACATGTGACTGTTGACCTCTCTCATGAGCTTCCATATCTAGTCATTACCTATTAGACATGCATGACTCTTTAAATTCCAGGTAACTCTTGGATGACCCTTATTATTTATTATTGCCATAAAATATTACAATGTAATAAAGGAAATTAAATAGACTTTGAAGCTTCAACAAGTAAATCATTATGACCGCCAATCATCCTAGCAGCTTTTCCTTCCAAATGGTACTCAGTTCATCTTACTAGGTATTTGTGGTATTCATGAGCTTACTAGAGACATCTGCAATATGTGAACCCAAGCCACATATACAAGGTCTTTGTAGTACTCCTGCATAACAATCACAATAACTTGTTAATTTCTTCATTTGAAACTAACTTCATCTTAATAATGCATGAGTTTGAATTTAAATGCCCTCATAATGATGTTGCAGAAAAGTTAAATCCTAATAATTTAAATCATTAAAAGAAGAATAAGAAAGAAGGGTGATCATTGCAATGATATAAATTATAGTTTCTAATAAGTGCTTCACAATCATTCACAATTTTCAAAGGAGTATTATATTTCTAAAATCTTCACTTTTTTTTAACATACTCCTATGCCTATTCTTTTTAGGATTAATGGTATTCCATGCTCAAATCAACCACTAAAGAACAACGATATTTCTAATAAAAAAATTAAAACAAAAAGGGTCCAAATTTAACGTGTGTGAATCTATGTTCTACAACAATCCTCAAGAGACTTCATTCCCGCAAGTATGCAACCAATAATTAAGGCACGAAATAAAACCACCTAAGTAAGAAAACTTATACAAAGTATTTTCTATGAGAATGCTCAAAGTAATACTTAGAAATTGGGAGTTTTCATCTATGTAGTGAAATATCAAAGAGGTAGTCATTATACAGTGGCATGTGTTTATCAACACATGCTTCAAAATCTCTTGGTGTGTTGATCAACACATGCTTTGAAATCCTTGGTGATCTCATAAAACATATCAGCAATGTTAATACCTAGACCTTCTGAGCCTTCTATTTCTTCTTTCTTTCATTGATGCGATATATCTTTGGAGTAACCTTATCACCATTCTTTGAGTCACCATGGCAAATGAGAAGGGATTTGGCATGGTCTACAACTTCATTTGGAAAGAGAAAAAGGGTGATGGGGACTTTTATTTTCACCATGATCAATTGGCTATTCAACTGCTACAAAATCCCTCAAAATTTCAAAATGCATCTTAAGATATCTCCATTAGTCCTATGCATCTACCTTCTTCTTCAAACCCTCGATCCATTGTTCAAAAATTTGGTGTTAGCCTCTCAAAAATTGATTTGATCAACAAATCAATGGGAAATTTCTTCATCTTTGTACATGAGCTACGACTATCTTTCCTTTCCTCATGAGAAACCTTGGGATGGACTACATTGCCCATAGGAAGAGGAATCATCTAAAGAATTAGTGAGGTTGGTAGCTTTTAGGGTTAGGTATTTGCTGCACTAACGAAGGTCAACATTTTCATACCATATTCATCTCAAAGCTCACACAAATGGCTTTATGGTTAGTGATTAATAATGCCACACGTTACAAATGGTTTTGCTCCTTATGTAGCACATCAATTGTATTAATGCTCCAATGCAATGATTGTCTTCATTATTGTCCAAACACCACCATATTGTCAACTCAATGCAACAATATGTATATTGCGTCAACGCATTTCATATTTCCTTTAAATGCAATGTAACATATTGTAATATAGGGTTTTCAACACGGCCTTTTATGGCTCTCAACACTGCCTTTGACGTCTTTCACATTATTCCAACACAACGTAATACGTTCATTCAACGATATTTAATGTATCATTGTACGCAGTTTAATGCTTCAATGTATTGCTTGCATATTTATTCTCACAACACTATTTATTATCACAAGGCATTGGATTTGGACGCCACTGCTTTATTACCTTTGCAACACACCGTGTTTTATAGATATCCCTTCAACCATTTACATTCAATGCATAATTTGATATATTTTTCTAACGCAGCATAATATGCCCCTTGCTTTTGCTTCGAACACATTGCTTTTAAAATGTTTCAACACACTTTGTTAAATGGCCCTCCATTAACTCATTGTAATTGCAATCACACATTGTATTGTTTGCATTGTCATTTACCATGCATTGTAGTGTTTGTATTGCTTTTCCAATGTGTTTGCGTTATAATTGCATTGTGTCATAGCAATGTAATATCCATTCATTACATGGCATGTATTGGGAGGGATGTTTTTAACATATTCATAGTAGGAACAAACACTAAAATGTACCATCTTCAACATTGTCCCAATCATCCTTTGGAATCATTGATTGATTCATTCTCGTTTTCAAATGGGAAGATCCATTTATAATAGTTGAATGTGTTAGGCCTTGAAGCATTATTTTGAGTGCTAAACCATTAAAATAGAACCAACCAATAAAACTTAGAATCCTCATATTTTATTAGAGATATTGAATTAATACTTTTCTCATTCCAATCTAATTTTCTTTTTTACTCCATAACGAAGAATTAAAGTCTAACTTATTCTCTTTAATTTTAAACTTTGTCTCAATGAATTTTAGAGAACAGAGTAATGACAAATGATAAATAAGATGGCATCCATTCAAAAGTCAGGTTAGATTGCATTTGGTACTTTTTTGCTTCCTTTCAAAAGTTTATTTTGCATGATATCAAAATTGATTGAAAGGGAAATGGAATAGAACCTTATAAATTAGTTCATGAATTCCTTTGAAACATTTAAAGGAAATAACAATAGAATTAAAAGTTCCTTGAGTAGATATTGAAGCAATTTCATAAAAGTTAAAGCCTAGGGTTAGCTTCTTTTTTTTGGTACTGCCCCAATTTCATAATAAAAACCTCAATGGTACCAATATCTTCAAAAGATCCACCAAGTCTAGAAGGTATTTGACTTCAAACATCTTCGATCCGAAGACCTTTAAGTCTACTAAATCCACCAACCCACCATCAAGATCTCTTTCCACGTCAAACTTATGTGGCCATACCTATAAAAAATAACCAAAAATGCCATGAGTCTAGAGACATATCAACCTTGCTTATTTACAAAGAACAACTTGAACACTTTTATTTCCAAATGTAGAATTAACACTTTCAACAAAAATTATATCATGCATGTCCCAACGTGACATAGGGTCAATTGTAATGTGAGAACTAAACATGTCTACAGAGGGATGGAAATTGGATGAAGGGGGAATTTAATGCAAAATGCATATTTTGAAGATGCATAGAGGATCTTTTACTTGAAGCCAAGTCAAAATTCAATCATTTAACTAATTTAATGATGGAACATGACATTGATATGTAATGCAATTTCTACCATGACAATTCCATTAATATGACTGAAAATGTTAAGAAACGCTCATGAAGATTTAAGCTGAAAGATGCAAATCAAAGAATGAAAACGAAAGTAAAGAACAACCAACAACACAATATGTTTTCCTATAATTTGCAATGCATACATGGAGACATAAGGCTTGAATGTGCATGAATAAAACAACTACTACAAAAACCCTAATGCATTCAATTTAATGAGAATCAAGATGAAGAAAGGTGTGCATGTGCAATATGCATTATGAAATAATGAGCAAGCATAACATTTGATGGCAGTGATGTTATTGAAAAATATAATCAATTTAAGACATAGACATAACCATTGAAACCTTGAAAAGCAGAGTGGGACCCAAAATTTGGGTAGTAGGCTAAAATTTTGGGTTTTGTTGTACCAACTAAAATAGGTACTTTACCCATTGTTTTATATCAACTATTTATATTTACTATATTTGAACTAAGTAAGGATCATGGGTCGAAGTCAGATAACGAATAATGATGCTTGGAAGTTATCCTTGTTGCTTTGTTTCCCCTTGGCAAATATCATATGTATTATAGCCAACTTTGGTTTCTCTTGGGGAAAGGGGGCAGTATTAGGAGGCCTTGATAGGGATAACATACTCGTGCCCTTCCATAGTTAATACATTCCATCCTCCTATATTTTGGGTTTTTTATTACATGTATCCAAAAAAGGTGTGTACTTCATAATCCTATGGGAATAAAAGGTTAGAATGTATGAGGTGCATGTAGCTATAAAAAAATAAAAAAGAGCATGTTATGAATTTCAAAATGCAAAAGACAAGGTAAAATGGATAATAATGATAAAGTCAAAAGCCAATTAATCTTGAGCTCTACCACTTTGCTATGAGGCCATCATCCAAAGTTCTATGCAATTGATGCATACCTAAAGAAATGATTTAAATGCATTGTCTTGATCCTTGATGCAATGAAATGCATAAACCTAAAATTGGTCTCACAAAGGAAAAATAAACATAATGACTATAAAGCAAAACGAAAGGAAAGGGTTGGAAATAAACTTTGTTAAGCAAAGGGTGACTTATTGCAAAAAGCACTCCCTCTACAAAGGTACCCATGGAGATGAAAATTACATGTGTCCTTGCATGTCATTGACATCAATCCCACGAAGTCAACCGGAGGTTATATCATATTCACATATACACGTTGATGGATTGCTTGAGAAACACTCCTTTACTTGGGCAATAACATACCTAATAGGGTTCTATGATCGTCCTCTCATGTCTAAACTTAACGTATTGAATAAAATCATAAAATGGTGTGAATTTTGAAGAAGATACCTAATGTGATCTACTTACATGGCTTTTATATTAAACATAACTCATGTTTTATGTTACATTGATTCTTGTATACATGTTGGTTGGTCTCACTTTATCCTTTGATCCCATGCTTGATGATGATACATACATAGACATGGTCCTTTGGATGATGACATGATGACTCGATGAAATTTTGTAGCCTTGATGAACGATGTTGCAACCTTGATGATGAGTTTCAAGCTATGTGATGACTTGACACTCCTTTTGAAAAAATCCATCACTCATTAGATCACAGACATTGCACTTTGTAGCTTGTATTTTGCATCTATGAGCTTAGCATGTCACTTCGAGAGGGATTGTATCTCCTTGATAAAATCACACTCGCTTGACGACATTAAGCCTTGATATGATGGCATTACACTTGTTGATGATGACACCTCTTTGGAGAGGTCATGGAGCCACCTAGTTCGATGACATCACGAGGATTCTTGAGGATGTTACATTTGTGATGGGGTTTGCACCTTTCTGATTATGTGACACTCATTTGAGTCGACCTAATATGTCATGATGATGATGTGGCACTTCTTGGTGATAATACATGACTCTTAGATGATACATTGCACCTTTGGGGAAAGACGTGACTTTTGGAGCTATATTGCCCTATTTTGGACAAGATTTCACCTTTTCCTTAGCATCTCTTCACACATGTGGAAATTATAGAGAATTTATTAAGGGGAATTTAATTATTTATCATTATTTCATATTTTTAGAGGAATATTGTGTTTATATTTATATCTATCCACCTTGTATCATGGATTTTTTTATTTTTTAGTGGATTTTGGTGAATATTAGCCTTTGCAAAGAGTGAAATACTTGGTTTCCTCATATAAATAAAGGAAGCACTCCCTCAATGTTACTTGTAAAGGATTATTACTACTTGTCAACTTTTATTTTTTCTCTTTAGCTATGGATATATGGGTTATGCGACATATTGGAGAGGGAAATTGCGGATGCTTTCTCAAGTTTGATGGATGATCTTGGCTAGAGTTTTGTGAATGAGCATTAGTTTACCTAGTAAGTGTAATTTTAATGTATTTCTGAATTTGTCTATTCAATGTATCAAGTGTGAATGTACTTATCAAGTGTTGAAGGTACATTCTCCCTTATTTATTTTTGAATAGATAATTTATTGTAAATCCTAAGAAGGTTTCTCGCGGAGAACCTTCCCTTTATATTGTCTTGAAAGCTTGTTAAATGGCATAGAAGGACCTTCTAGGGTTAGTAGTGTACAACCTTAGATATCACCCTACAAGGATATCCTAAGGTTACTAGTGTACTACCATAGGTATCACCCAATATCCAGTATTGGCCTTATTCAAGAGAATCCATTGTTTGAACTCCATTAACCCAAAAAAAAATATAGTAGGAACTATTCTAACTCCCAATAGTGAATAATTTTTTTCTTATTATGTTTTAAGGTTAAATTAGGGATTTTAACATCAAAATATGAATTTCAACCCATAGAGGAGTTAGACATGTAAGGCTAGTTAACATTTATATGGTTAAAATTTCATTATGTTGTCATATACTTCATTGATAATTTAATATACAACATGTTAGAGCTTGGAATATTTCATTTTAGAGCTATTATATCCCATTAATATTCAAAAATTTGTAGTTGCATAAACCCTAGTTTAATTCACATTATTAGGTCTAGTTTTTATTTCTTGTTTTCTTATTCAAGGGATAAAATGTTTAACTTTGTTGTAACTTGATAGCTTTCTAAATTTTATCATATTTTACAAACGTTTCACATAAGCCATAGATTTTTTCTTTTATTTGTAGTGTTTTGAGTACCATATTGACCTATTTCAACTCTATACATATCATAAATTGTCTTCAATACTTCTCACACTCAAAATTGGAAATGTTTTTTTAATGAACCACATCGTCCTCACCTTGAATACTTTGTTTTAGTTGTGGTGAATTAAGTAGATAATATAGGATGCCATAGACTTGATATCCTCTTTCTATAAGATTCCTTGTACCTATGAAGGAAGCCTCCCTTGTGTTGGATTCATCCTTAACTAAAACAATGGAAGTGCTTATTAAGTGGGAGTGGTAACACTTCCGATGTTCATTGATCTTGGACCTTGTCAAAGGTTTTGTATTAAAGTTCTATATTTTTTGATAAAATTTTGGTGTGAGTGTTGGGGAGAATTAAACTATTCTCCTTGGAAATTTGAATTCTATGCATCAATAAATTTTTGAACAGCTTACATTTCCAACGTTCATTGGCGTTGGCCCTTGTGAAAGGATTTGCACTAAGGTGTTATATTTTGTGATAACATTTTGGTGTCATTACTGGGGAGAATTAAATTATTCTCCTTGGAAATTTTAAGTCTATGCTTCAACATTTTTTGACAAGCTTACATGAAAGCATTGAGTTTGCTCATCTGGAAACTCCACATCAAGAGAAACCAAGTTTTAAAAATACTGACCTTAGATATATTAAAATATTTTCCAATCATCTTAAGCTCTATAAAAGAAATCTCCCCTATAACTCTTTAGTAATGAAGTACTTATTTGGAAAAGGAATTCTTCTTCTATCACCAATGGATTTGTAACCATGGGTTATCAATGCCTTCAAGCACCTTATATATGTATGGAATCTAGGGATACAATGATAATATGCCTAAATTTTTTTATAAGTATATGACTAAATTTCATGGTAATAATGTTGTTACCACACAAGAAAATTTTACCTCTTTCTATACAATTGTTAAAACCCATCTAATTAGTAATGAAAATGAGGATGTATCCATGAAATTTTTCTATATTTATTTAGTGCAAAAACCAAGAACATCGTACAATAACCTTCTTGATAAAAACATTGCGTAACGGAAATATTTCCATGTTGCCTCTATGAACAAATGGTAAGCTAAAAAAGACGGTGGATTGTTGTTAGCATAATTTAATGAAATGGAAAATAAGGATGATGACACAGTAAAGGATTTCAATGAAAGATTTTACAAGTTGCTATAGCTAATTCATGATGATATTAGTCCAAAGGAAAATTTCATTGAGTGGAAACTTGGATTCTTGATTGGAGATAAATTCCCAAAGACCCTTATAGAAGCACAAGAATGGGATATAAAAATTGACGAAAAGTTATTGGCTTCTAAGCTAGAATATTTTCATGCACTTCGTGCTCATTCTAAGAATAAGCCTAGAACCATGAACAATAACGATCGTGCTCAACACCTAATTAACCAAGTCAAAGAAAGTCTATGGAAAAGAGGGGTAGTTGGACCTTCTAGGTGTCAGCGATGTGAATTACAGGAAGAAACTATGGGTCACCTTCTCAACCTATGCCCTTTCACCTCCACCTTATGGAATTGGGTGGCTTCAATATTTAAACAAACAGATAGGGACATCGGCAGCATTACCAGGACTTTGAAGAATTGGAGGAAAAATTTCTCGGCAAATGAAATAATCAACAAAGCATGGGCTTTGGTTCCAGGATTCATAATCTGGGATGTCTGGAAAGAGCGCAACAACAAAATCTTCAAGAACAAGATTGGGTCACCACAGAGCATCATGACTCAGATCACAAGACAACTCAAAGAGACTATAGGAACCCTTTTAAAAAATCTCCCTGATAACCAACCTCAAGATCAGGATGAGCAGATACTTCTAAATTTGGGACTGCCGGGAAGATAGTAAGTAATATAATACCTGATAAGGAATTCTGGCAACCTCCACCTCAGGGTTTTATGAAATGAAATATAGATGGAGCCTCAAAAGGGAACCCGAGATCAACTGGGTATGGAGGAGTCATAAGAGATGAAAGATACTTCATAAAAACCATCTTTCACTGTCATTTGGGGAAGGCCACCAACAATATGGCAGAGCTCATGGCCATGGAAAATTGCCTAGAAATCCTAAGGGACTCAAATCTACATAACATCATAATTGAAGTTGATTCTGAATCGATAATTAATTCGGTCAAGAAAATTGGTAATGGATCATCACCAGACAAAGTGTCAAGACACTGGAGGTTACTGCAAGTTTATCAACGCATTCAATCCCACCTGTAAAACATGAGAACCATTAGTTTTATCCATGTGCGGAGAACATCCAATAAATTAGCGGATATGTTGGCAAACGAAGGCGTGCTCTATTAAAAAACCAATGTAAGATATGACTGGACAGGGACTCCCCAAGGACATTTGAGGGAAGAATGTTCCAGACAGACAACCTTAGACAGAGAGCTCTATCAGAGCAAGGTGTATAAGTAGGATGAAGACTGTGGGAGACAAAGAAATTTGGTCCATAGGGAAAATTAGTTTATGGCAAAGCGCGAGAAGAAGGATAAGTATCCATTGGACCTTCGGGCGAGAAATTGGGCCTTCAAGCGGGAAATATATATATTAATGGTGCTCAGGCCGGTGAATACAAACAAGATTAGGTGGGCCAGAGATATACTTATGGACCCTAATCACATCAAGATTAGAACTTGGACCCTATCCCATTGGGACATGGATGCAAATAAAAGGGAAGCAGGTCAATGAAATCGCAACAATCCAATGCATTTTACGTGGAGAATAGCAAGAAGGATAATGAGGAAACCAGACCCAAAATTACATAGGCAGGAGATTAATCTAGCTTCGGGTCTGAATCAAAGGTTAAATTTCGTGCCAGTCGCACGACCTCATTGGGATCGTGCGCAAATGGTGGATTTCAGGCAGATAAAGTGCTTGAAGGTTAGAGCCCCAAACAGAGCCGATATACTTATTAAATATGGTTCATTGGGCTCATCGGGTCCAAATTGATCGTTAAAGGGTGTGCTTGTTAATCACTCGAAATGAGTCTTGGCCGCTAGATTTGTTGAGTAGGATCGAATGGTCTTAGGTGGACTTTTTGTTTTGTGTTGTGGGCCCTCCGCCCATTGTTTGAGATTATGGCTCAGGAACAAGGCTTTCGTTGGCCTCCCTTATTGGTGGGTCATACCTCCTTAGTCTTTGTGTATATTTTGTTTCTTTTTGTAAATGAATGAATAGAAGGTTTCGCTCTTAAGCTAAAAAAACAATCGTGCTCAACACCTAATTAACCAAGTCACAACTGTGATTTTATAAAAGCAAGCTCTTACTATGAATAAAGTGGTTTCCATAAAAAGGGAAGTGAATCAAAATTAAATTGTTCCTCCTATATTCTCAATTTAACAATAGTCGACAACAAAGAGGAAACCAAGGATGGAAGCCTAGGTCCCCTATTGAGAAAAAGGTTGCTAATACCCTTACACCTTCTAAAATGACTAACCAAGAAGAAATCCCTTCATGTTTACCTTGCAATGGTTCACAATAGGAATATGTGTGTCCTAGGATTAAAAATTGTGATGATAATAAAAATCCTAACAATTGTGAACGCATGAATCTTATTAGAAAATTGGATTGCATTTATTCCATGGTATCCCAAGGAGTTTACACTATTACTAAAGGAGACATTTAAATAAGAAATCAAGAGGTTTTTAGGATGGTTACTTTATAAATTTTAAATTCCATGAATGAGAATTTTAGGGAAAAGAACAAGAAAAAGTGTTAATTTTTAATATTGAATTTGATTTAATTTTCCTAGAAATTCATTTTATACCTAAAAACTATTTCTCCTAGTAAATATCTTTTCTAAAAAATGTTGAAAATAAATAAACTTAAGTTTCCTTCACTTTTCTATTAATTAGGAAAATTAGGGCTCCTATATCAAGGAAATTAACCTTGAAAGAATACACATAAAATACAACAATTTAAAGCCTAGAAATAACACCTCCTAGAAATTTCATCCTACTGAAGAAACTCTACCCTTAGATATTTTCCTCCCTTGGAAAACTCAACTCTTCCCCTTCCAATTCAACATCCTCTTTTCCACTTGTATTATCCCTGTGCTCTAGAGAAATTAGCCTCTCCCTCCTAGAACATATGACCCTTTACACAAGCCTTGACTATAATTTGATCTCCTCGAAAAACTCTAACTCCTCACTCTCCAAGATCTTGGCCCTTAAATTATTCTTGTTGAAATATCCTTACTATACAATTTTCTTATTCTATTGAGTTTTAAGTCTCTTAATCACAAATGAGTAAATCACTCTCCCTAGGATTGAATGTGTCTTCTTTCTCTCCCTTAGGCTCCTTTTATTGAGTTTTAAGTCTCTTAATCACAAATGAGTAAATCACTCTCCCTAGGATTGAATGTGTCTTCTTTCTCTCCCTTAGGCTCCTTTTATAATTTGTCACTGGGATTGATCTCAAACTTTAGATCTCCCAAGTTATGGATGGCTAGGATTAAATCCTAAGCATAACTTGAGATCAATTGTTGAGATTAGATATAGGTCACTTAAATAATAAATTATATCTTTAGAAACTTATCTCAATATCCAAAATTAATCAGTTAAATTAATTAATGTACTTTTCCTAAGTTAGACTTAGGAAAGTAAACATAATACACTCACTGTAATATCCCCAAAATTTGTAAATATTTATTTACCGCATTAAAACAAAAATTGGATATATATATTTTTTTTAATTTAAACATTCAGATTTAATTTGGTTATGCATGAAACAAGTGTAGTGTGATAACAAATCTTGTAACTGTCACATGACAAGTAGTTAGGATAGGCAATTACCTATCCCTAACTAATTCCCTGATTATGAACTCTCCAGGAGGGGAATCAAGAGGGTATTGGTACTTGAGATGAACTAAGGAGAGGGAACAGAAAGAAAATAAATAGGGGATGTTTCCATGCTGATATGTGAGACAGTTCGTGGGCTAAGTCTGGTGAAGACTAGATAGTTGCATTTGCATAGACTAGTAAGCCTTACAGAATGGCATTGGTCATGTGAGATACAACTCGGAGGGAGACTTTAGCCTGAAAGCAAGTCTCAAAGGTTGGGAGGAGCTTTTCAACATATAGTTGATTCTGGTCCAGGAGGACAACAGTGGAAGAAAAATCTATAGCAATCAGATAAGTATCTAGAAGCATTGAACTTAAAGTAAACTGCCAAACATATAGAAATTCTAACTTTCTGTTGAAAATAGTAGATAGATTAAAAACAGTAGATATTTTATTTGTGAAACTAATATATTGATTATTACAGTAAAAAGTTTTATGCAGGCATAAGATGCTTATTAACTGCTCAGCAGTATGCGAGTAATTTTAGTGAAAGATCACCGAGAAATGACTAAAGAACCTAAAGACTCATTATGTAACAAATTTAAAAGTATGAGAGACATACAAGCAAGAAAACTCTCTGAGAAATTTATGAAATATTCCAAGAAAGGAAATACCCTAGTAGGGTTTAAACCCTCCATAATATTTAGCTATAATAAAAGAGGCAAGTCGGTAGGCTACAAAACCTGTGACTAGGCTAGCTAAGAATATCCCTTTAAAAATGAAAGAATAACTGAATTAATTTCCTATCTGCTATAAATAAAACAATTAATGAAATTATTTCAGAACTCTATCCATGAATTATCGCGGGGAAACAAACAATAAGACCATTGCAAGATATATGTATTCAAAATATTTCTGGAAGACAAAAACAACGAGAATATGTCGTAAATACCTGGTAGAAAATGTACATAGCCATAACCTGTTAGGGTTGACATAAAATTCCAAACCCTAGCATTATAACAGAATAAGTTATATGTCTTCCTAGCAAACAACAGAGCATTACTTTCACATAGTCTAGACTGTAACAAAACCAAAGATATGTTTAATGACTTACGATACCGGAACCGGTCGGGCCAAATACACCAGAACCATGAAGAATTTACACTGAAATTTAAAGAAATAATTATGCCAAGAAGAGATTCAGAAATACCCATCATGCATTAATAATTAAAATAAGTAAACATTTCAGTCATCGAGTCTTACGAAAAATGTTGTCCCTTCATAGTATGAATCAATAACAATTACAACCACTCCAAGGAGAAAGCCCAGCAACCCACTTCGGGTAAGTCAAGTTGGATGTATCATTTAACAAACCATGTCATAAAAACAGAGCTGAAGAGATTAATAACATAGTTGTTTTTCTTTCACTAGAAAGTCGAATATAATTGCATGATAAAATTTACTGACCATAGAGTCTTAACGGTCAAAGCAAGCCATCAAACCCTCATAAGCTTGAAACTCGGTATCTAAGTAAAACTTTAACTGTCTGTCACATTAGCCGAGAGCTGGGTGAAACCCTGAGACTGCCATAACCGCGAACCAGCTCAATAAGGGAGGGTTTCAAACTAAGAATTCCATTATTCGCTACAGGAACCCTCAGTGACCACACATGCAAAAGACAAGAATGTTGTTAGAGAAATACCCAAAAGCTAAAAATAAAATGGAATCACTGCTTATAGAACTCAAGGTGCCGAGAGTTACCTGAGCGTTGTAGCCATGAAAAGACCCTCCATAGCGAAAAACTCCAGTGTTGCCTTAAGAATAAAACCCAAATCAGCCCATAGCTACGAAGGCCATGTGACAGAACAGAGTAGGATGGAGATCGACAAGCAAGGGTAAGCGAAAACTAGAGAGATAGCGTAAGGCCATGGACTAAAGCCAGAGCAGAGCTACTCTGCCGGAACAAAAGAGAACAAGTCGAAAATGATTGAGGCACACCAGACAAGGAGGTAAGCGGATTAATCATGACCATTCGATGGAGCGACTACAAGGAGAACTGTGGATGGGGCGTACCTTTCCATGTAATGGCTAACAACTCTCCGCCATCTCGAAGTATTCGAAAGAACCCTCCGCTAGATCTTGGGTTGGAAAACCCAAGTCAACAGTTAGGATTTGTACATTATAGCACTAATCATATATGTAGATTAAAACTATAATGTTTAATCAAAAGTAAATGATAGCAGGTCATTATAGATAAGCTTTAATAGTATTATTTTATTATTTCAATAATCATAAAAAGGTTTTGTTTTGTTTTTTTTTTTTTTTTTTTTTTATAAATGCTAAAGTATGCCATGGTAAAATGCATAAAGTAATTATTATTATTATTATTTTTTTTTTTTTTAAATGTACGAAGAGTTGTGACACTTACTCTTCATGAGCAAGAATATAAATATGATTTTGGATATCTTCTAAATGTGTGACACCTATGTAAAGGGACATGTCTAAGCTATAATCCTCAACACTCCCTCCTAGCGAGGAAGACATTCTCACTACGCCCACTCTATCTTTGTAAATGCAACTTTTCCTTTCCCAAGAGCCTCAAACAATATAAACTTTGAAACTATAACTATACCGAGTACACGTTTCTTTGAGGTAGTAAAAAATCATCTGATTTTGAAAAGTGTTGATTCAAAATATACCCTTTTTTTGGTGCATATTTTTGACAGTTTAAATTTTCTTATGTATAAGTATGAACATTTTTTTTTAAATGTTAGTGATTTTCATGTTGATTTTGAAAAGTATTGATGCAAGATCAATCCCTTTTTTAGGGCTCATTTTTGAAACTTTAAAATTTATAATGTATAAGTGTGGATATTTATTTTCTAAATGTTTGTTATTTTCATGCGGATTTTGAAAATCATCTACATTTTTTTAAGGCATATTTTTGACACTTCAAATTTTCTTTATGTCCTAAGTAGGCACAACTTTTTAAAATGCTGACTATTTATCCATTTTTCAAATTGTCTTATTCTTCTTCTTGTTTTTCATCTTAAGATGTTTGTTTTTTAAGGGTTTTTCAAACACGTGCCTTTTATTTTTCTTTGCAATGTTTTTTTATAATGAAAATTTTAATTTTTTTAGAAGGTTTAAAAAAAATAATAACATTAATATTTCGAGGTTGTGATTTTTTATATATTTATATCATTAACTAATGCTTCAATACACATTAAATAATTGTCACAAAATAACAATAATTTTCTATATTCTGCAATAAAATTTATTAGGGTTTTACAATTTTGGCCATTCATGTTGCCCTCTTTTATCAGATCCCTTGCTTGTTTGATAGACTTTTGATTAGATAAAATACAGTGCTTGGAGTCTCCCGCAAAAAGTTCACATTGGCCAAAATTTCTTTGTATTCAAAAATATATTCCTCCAATTTCTTTTCGTCTTTTTATAATAACATTGATGATAGGGTGTGCATAAGTCTATTGTTCAATATAAGGTCTGAGAAGAGCTAACATCCTTTACTAAAGTATACCACAAAAATATGTAGAAAATACACACATTGGAGTAATCTCGATAAACCTATTTATGTTCCTTCCTCTACAACCATTTTACTTACCATTTCATCAATTTTACATTTTCCCTTCTTGGATTCATTTGCTTCCTCCTACTCAACAACAATATACCTTGTCAAAAAAATTCTACCCAAAAAAGATTCTGCCATGTACCCTCCCTCCTTTCCCATGTTCTATAATATGTTATTGAAGTGATACATCTCCAGCCAATGATTTCCCATCCTCTTAGGATGAATACAACTTCCAAGATAAATGCTATGAATTTTAACTAGAACTATGCACTGGAAAAACCCTTTATGATTGGATCATGGACAAGCCATTCGCTCACTGAAATTAAAACATAGAGTGTGATAGCCATTGCAGTTGATGAAAATAACAATGATTTGACAATAATGGACTCACGGTAACATGCATGGGCAATAATCCCGGACTTGAGAACTTGATCTTTGACAACCTAGCACGAATTCTTAACACCATCTATTTTTTTTTTAAGAATTATGGGAATTATTTGACAAATGATGACTCTGATGCTTTTATTGGCCTTTGTTGTGCAACTGAGAAGGAGAATAATCCATACTAAATATCTAGATATTATGACACCTGATATGATGAATGAATCCTCAGTAACCTGTTTGGTGTTTGGTCTGATTTGTATGTTGTTCAACTGCTAGCTAAAGAAGCTACCACTTGTGCTAATATTGTGGACACAAATAGAGAAACACAACACGACATCAAATATGCAAGGAATATATAAAATTTAATTCACTGTAAATAGATTTATAAAATGGTTAATTCAAATTATAAATAAATTTGTAGGCTCGTTTCAATTTTTAATTATTAAAATTTTCCTCTCAGATTTAGTGAGATTGATTGAAAATCTTAAAATCCAAGGGAATTTTTTTTATCAAACCATATTCATTGTAGTGAGTACACAACTTGTGTTTATTTTAGAGTGTATAGCCACCATGCAATAAATAAATTATAAAACCATTAAATGTTAAGACAATAAAATAAGATGGATTGATAACCTTAGATCAAAGGAGAAAATTTTATCATTATGATTTAAACATTTTGAGATGGATTAATGAAATCCCTGCAGATTGAAAATCCATCACAACTAATGATCCCTCCCATTTATGGCGTTGAAACTCCCTTTACTTATTAGAAGATGTTGGCAGAGGTTGTGGCCATTAATATTTAACAAGCCCTGCACAGTTTTGCATACAATAATAAAATATGCTTGCTCATGTATAATTATTTCCAACTTAAACTGTTTTGCATACAATAAGAAAATATGCTTGCTCATGTATAATTATTTCCAACTTAAATTGTTTTGCATACAATATGAAAACATGCTTTCTCATGATAACTATTTCCAAATCAGACAAGAATAATTTTTCACATTTCCAAATCTATGTAGTTATACCCTTGTGTTGTTATTGTTTTCTAGGGTTGCTTGTTGTTAACTTCTAAGCTTATTTTGGGTCTTCTATGCTTATTTTGGCTATGGGTATTTTCTATCTATTTGACACTGCATCCTTTGTGAGCTTATTTGAATGATAAACATTTGATTTTTTCTTTTTCTTTTTTGCTAAAGCAAGAGACTTTCCTTCTATATCAATAACCCAAAAGTAAAGTTACAATAAGTACAAAAGGCCTGAAAAACATAAGGCCTACGAAACCAACGAGATCAAACTAACAAAGATGAGACCTACCAAACCAATTAAAGGACAAGCCAATGAACAAAACGTCCCTGCGATTACAAGAAGACCCAAGGTCAAAGTCGCGAAACCTCCCGAAAAAAAACTTCGCAACGAGAGAACCTACGCGCAACCCCACAAAGAAGACCCAAGGTTGAAAACCGCGATACCTCCCGTGGTTAACTTGCAAAGAGTGAACAGACGCGCATCCCCACAAACAAGCCTGATGAGATCTGATCGTCGAATGCCCCCGCAGAAAAGAACGATGCTGAGAGATATCGGAGCACCAAGATGCAAGGACTTTAAGGCACGATCAAGGGTGGTTTGAAGACCCTGACCTCTGCCATGTGGGGAGAGCTGAGTGGAATCGCTCTCAACGAGCCAAAACCACTTACCATGCGAGAGCCTAGCGATCATAAAAAAAACCGCTTCTTGCCTAGTTTTCGATCCGGAAGAAAAGTAGCGAGGAAAAATCGATGTGGGAGCAGACCAACCTTTCATCCAGCTGAAACGGAAAGCTCGCCGCCGAAACATTCTGTAACTTCAAATGAAACCTAGTGTCGCCATTCAAGGAGCGAAGGAGATAAGTTTCCTTACCCCTCAGGAAGAAAACACCAAGCAGAGAAAGCCCTATTTTAAGGAACCGACCGCCGAAGGGAGAAAGAACAGGCCAAAAGAGCTTTAATCATGGCCTGCCCTTTGTGCCCAACAATCAAAAATATCTTTGTCCTCTGCGGCTTGAGCATCACAGAGAGCTTTTAGCCTACTTGGAGGCATCTCCTGCCATTTCATTTCGATTCTGCATTCAGGATTAATCACACCTTGGTTGGCTACCAGATCTGCAAGTTTGTTGGCCTTCCTCTGAACATGATTGAAGCTAACCGTTCGTAGACTCTGGAGATGTTTTTGGATTCTCTGGTACACTTGTATAAGTCTCCATTGTTTTGAGACCCTTTCAGGCACTGTTCCATAGCTGATTTTCTTGACTGCATTTATAGAAATCTCGGAGTCTGCTTCGATGAGAACATTTGAGCTGTTATTGAGTTTGAGAAGCTCTAGACATTGTTCGAAAGCCATTAATTCAGCCATGTTGTTGGTGGCTTGGCCTAAATGACAGTGGAAAGTAAAAATTATTTTTCCTTCTTTGTCTCTTAACACACCTCCATAACTTGCTATCCCCGGGTTGCTTTTTGAAGCCCCATCAATGTTGCATTTTAGATAACCTTTTGGTGGAGGATGCCAGAACTCCTTTTCCCTTTCCAACATTCTTTCTTTTTTGCTCAGACCATTGAGGATGATCTCATGCATTCCCAGCTGCTTGAGAGTTCTCAATTCAAGTGTCGTGGGAGGATTCAAGGGATAACTGTGAACAGTGGTGGAAACAGTCTCCTTTATCTGCTTTAAAATCAATTCCATCAGGCCAAGAGGAGTAGTTTTTTCATCCTTGAAAATTCTTTTATTCCTTTCTTTCCAAGCATTCCGAATAATGAAGCTTGGTGTAAAGGTCTAGGCTAAATTGAGGATCTCATACTCTGAAAAGTTTTTTCTCCACTTGTTTAGGGTGTTAATAATGCTGCCTTTGTCTCTGTCTGTCTGTTGAAAAATTCTATTGAAAGAATCCCACAATCAGGAGGTGTAGGTGCAGTGATTGAGAATATGCTCCATAGTCTCCTCTTGAGCCTCGCATAATTGGCATCTAGAAGGCCTCATAACCCCCCTCCTCTTAATGTTTTCCCAAGTTAATATTTTCTTGTGATGAATTAACCACATAAACAGTTTGATCTTCATCCATCCTTGGTGGCTCCAAAGTTTTTGCCAAGACTTAGCCAAAAAGCAGGGATCTAGGTTAAGAGAAATTATTTTTGCTTCCTTTATATTAAAGATTCCTTCTTTGTTTTGGCCCCATCTTAACTGATCCTGCCCAACTGTAACCAAGATCTTCCTCTGTTCTAATATGTTCATGAGTTCTTTTGTTTTAGCTTTTATGGGGTCGTCCGCTCTGCATTCTATTTTCCTCTAGCTTCTCCATTTCTCAGTGTCGTGAGGAAGATTCCAGAAATCCCCAACTTTTATTAGTCCTCGGAAATCA
>APFE031241671.1:0-10705 GCA_000404065.3 Pinus taeda | reverse complement strand
AAGCTGTTGTTTTGTACCAGGCTTCTGTTTTCCCAGGCTTTATTCCAGATATGAGAGCCTTTTATGTTCCCTGACATTCTGATGAGATCACTTGTTTGCCAGGAGTTTGCATATTTCTCTTTCCCGGTTTTAGCCCATTGTGCCCCTGGTTCTTTAACCCATCTCCACCAGAGTTTGGCTCCTAAAACATTACTTAGAATCTCCTAATCGTCTAGGCCAAGGCCTCCATGACTCTTGGGTTTGCATATTTTATCCCAAGAAACAAGGGCCCACTTCTTTCTAGTTTCCTCCTTGCCCCAGAGAAATTCTCTCTGAATGTTCCTAAATTGCTGTAAGATTCCTTTGGGAGCTGGCAAGGCTGATAAAAAGAAAACAGGGATAGATTGAAGAACTGCCTTCCTTAAAATCAATCTGCCAGCAAGGTTCAATGCTCTGTAAGTCCATCTTTTGATCTTGTCTTTCATCTTGTTGAGTACCGGTTCCCAGATACTTTTGTGCATTGGTACTGGTTCCCAAATATTTTGAAGGGAGGACCTCCCTTTGGAAGCCCAGAATTATGGAGATGTTCCTTTGAATAGCAATGTTAGTGTTTAAGAAAAAAAATTTGATTTGGAGAGATTGACTTCCATACCTGAAGCCGAGGCAAAGTCATTTCAGATTTTTTTGTACGCTGTAGCTTCCTTGACTATGGGGATACCCTGCAGCATGATGTCATCCACAAATTGCTGATGAGTTAAGGCTTGGCCATTCTCCGTTAAATGGAGGCCCTTGATCTTTCCTAAGACTTTAGCCTTTTTAATGGTACGGCCCAATCCTTCCATCATGAGGATAAAAAGAAAGGGAGAGAGTGGGTTGCCCTGCCTGAGGCCTCTAGAAGGTGTGAAGATCTTAGAGGGCGAGCCATTCACCAAAATTGAAAAGCTGGGTGAAGTAACCAAAGCCATAATCCATCTGATCCAGTCATGATCAAACCCAAAAGCAGAAAGGACCTTTTTGATGTAAGTCCAGTTCACCTTGTCATACGCTTTTGCAATGTCTAATTGCATGATCATACCAGCCTGCCTTTTACTAGTGAGATAATGAACAACCTCGTGGACTTGAATAATATTATCCAGGATTTGCCTTCCTTCAACATAACCAGACTGTTCCCCAGAAGTCAAAGAAGGAAGAAGAGGTTTGAGTTTGTTGGCCAAGGTCTTGGAAATAATTTTGTAAACAACATTGCATAAAGCTATGGGCCTGAACTTATTAGGAGTCAGGGCCGAGTCCTGTTTGGGGATCAGGGAGATGAAGGAGTTGTTGAGGGCTTTCAAAATGGATTTACTTCTTCTGGAGTCCTCTACCACCTCCAAAATGTCCTGTTTGACAACATGCCAGCAGGTTTTGAAAAAGTCAACATTGAAACCATCTGGACCTAGAGCTTTGCCATTCTGCATATCTTTAATAACCATACTGACCTCTGCTTCGGTTACTGGTTTGTTCAGGTTAAACTTATCTTCTCTAGACACCATCCTGGGAATATTATTTATAATTTCCTTGATGTAATGGTCTCTGTCTGGATTATTTTCATTTGTGATGCCTCTGAAATATTGAACCATCACAACTTCAATATTCTTGTGAGAGGTCTGAAGCTCCCCATCTTCATTCAAAATTGAGGAGATTCTATTATGCGTTCTATTGGCTATGGTGGAACGGTGGAAAAAACTAGTGTTTCATTCACCTTCTTTGAGCCATTGGACTCTTGACTTTTGTCTCCAAAAGATTTCCTCCTGTTTGCATAAATTATCCCAATCAAGGTTGAGTTTTTCAGCTTGCTCACTTTTGGTTTTGTCAAAACCATCTGTGATCATTGCTTGGTTTAGTTCCTGCAGTTTGATCTCTACTGATTTTTTGTTTACAAAAATGTTACCAAAATCCTTCTTGTTCCATTCCTTGAGTTTGATTTTTATGTGCTTTAGTCTTTTATGGAGGAGGAACATTTTGGAGCCCTGAACCTGAAGATCTTTAGACCACCATTTTTCAATGTTGCTGATGAAATCTGGGTGGGAGAGCCAGATATTCTCAAATCTGAAGGGTCTGTTTCTGGGAGCATCAATTCCCTTGATTTCTAATTGAATCGGCCAGTGATGAGAGCCTCCAAATTGGAGAACACTTGTAGATATTTCTGTATTTGTGAGTATCAGCTTCTCAGAGATCAAAAATCTGTCTAACTTGGAGGCAACTTGAGCATTGCCTCCTCTTTTGTTGTTCCAAGTAAAAAGACCATTATGCATTTTAGAGTCAACCATTTTCATGTCTTCTGTGAAAGAATGGAATCCTACTGAATCTCTACTGAGGATTCTGGTGCCTCCTTTTTTTCCGAAAGAGATTTAATCATGTTAAAGTCTCCTCCAATGACCCAAGGGATTTCTTCATGTCTGCTTCTGAGATCTGCCAGGGAGTTCAAAAATCTAAGCTTCTCATCAATTCTCTGAGGACCATATACATTCGTAACCAGGAAGGTCTCAAACATCCCCAATGGTTGAATGATAGCTGATAAGTAATTTCTCGTCGCCTCTGCATCTATAATGCTGACTTTTTGGGGGTTCCAAAGCATGAGAATGCCTCCCACTGTGTTCTTTGCTTTGATTTCTAAAAACTCAAATTTGCTGAGCCATTTGTTATGGAGTTGTTTTATTTTCTGAATGAGCATTTTGTTTCTTAAATGAAGATTATGTCTAGCATTGCTAGTTTCATTCTATTACTTATCATTCTCTGTTTTCTTTTACTACCTAGACCTCTGATATTCCATGATATGAACTTCATGATTAAAGATTTGTAAAGGAGTAATTGGTTAGATCTTTCATCTTACCTGAATCTATCATTAGCTTTCCACACTCCATCAGGAGCTCATGTTGCTTTTTTCTGCCTCTCTTCTTACCTGGATTTCTGGTGGCTAATCCTGGATTTAATTTCATTGTTTTCACTCCTTTGTGCTCCTGTTTGTGGATGTTTGTACCTTTCTCATGTCCTTGTTCCTGAATCTTCCATAAAAACAGCTGATGTATTCTGTTGCATTCTTCTTGAGGCAGAGAATCTATTCCTCCTTTGGTTCCTTACATCAGGAAACCTTCCAGATCCAAGTTTTCCTTGTCAAGGATTTCTTTTAATTCATGATCTTCCAAATCTGTTTCACTTTGGGTCATTTCCTAGTCCATTTCCATTTATGTTTCACTTCTCATGGCTTCTTTTGGAGAGTCAATGTCTGGAGAATGATTTGTGTCCTCTTTTTTTCCTTTTTCTTTAGCATCTTCCTCCTGATATTGAATCTCTCTTATGATTTCTTCAGGCTCTTCTAGCACTTGAAACTTATTCTGACTGCCCTTTTGCCCCTCAGTATGTTGTTGCTTTGGTCCCTTTTTTCCTCCCCTTCCTCTTCTAGCCACTTTCTGGAAGCTTTCAATGTCCTTCATTGTATTCAGTTTTTCTTTGTTGTCTTCTTTGCTGAAAGGGCAGTCTCTTAATAAATGCCCATGTTCATGACATCTTTGGCATCTGAAGGGGATATGTTCGTAGTCTACCATCTGCACCCACTCTTCATCAAAAACTTCCAAGATGACTTCATCCGGGAGTGCTCCAGATAGATCCATTTCCACACATATCCTGGCAAAGGAGGTGTATTTTCCCCTTCTTGTAGCTTCAGAAGCTTTGACATAGTGTCCTAGTTTATTACCAATGGCTACCAACGATTCAGTTTGCCAATAGTCAAGAGGTAGAGAGTAGACCCTCACCCACACAGGAACCGAAGAGAAAGTCTCCCTTCTGGGACAAAGTTCATTCTCCAAGGTCTCATATAGAGACCTGCTGCAGCAAAAAAATAGGGTCCTCCTTCGAATATTCTGTCTTTATCTTCAATATTAGAGAACACTACTGTGAAGAATCCTTTTGAACCTAGATGTAGGTCAATACTTCCTTTGGGCTTCCAATGATACTTGATCCATGTCTGTAAAGCCTTTTCAGTGGGCCATAGTCCCATGAATTTACAGATAATGGCGTAGGTTCCCATATGTTCCCTGTGCTCCTGCAGAGCGGGATCATTTAAAACTACTCGAGGAGTGATTTCTGCTTTTGGTTTGCAAGGTCCTTTCTGTTTTCTATCTCTTGAACCCATATTTTTGTCTTCTTCCTCTTTGCCCTTTGTGCTTCTGTTTTCTTTTGTTTTGGTCCCATCTGTTTCCTTTTCATTGACCCTGTTTCTGTAGTTCATACTGCCTTTACTAGTTCCAGCAGGTGATTTACTTCTACTGGCCACTGCTTCTTTGTAGGAGGGAGCTGGGCTCCCTCCCCTGCCACTCTCCATTCGGCTCTGACACTGCCCTCACTAGTTACCCTAGCCGCAGTGTATCTCATGCGCTCTTGAACTCGCCCTGTGCCTCCCGAAATTCCTGGTGCTAGCCGCAATCGCCAGAGCCCTCTCGAGGTCCCAAATGTTTGTTTTCGATAAACATTTGATTTTTTCAATCTTAGTAATACAAATCATTAACATATGAAACAATACCATTTAAACCGTCTACAAGGAACAAAAATGTATAAGACTTAACATTTGATTTTTTCAATATTAAGCAATACAAATCATTAACATATGAAACTAGACCATATAAACATTGGAAATATATAAGATTTATAAATATGGGAAAACTTTTAATGAAAAAAATATAAATATTTTACAGAGAAAAAATGTATAAGACTTACATACAGTGCCATCTTTTATTTCAATTGACAAGTACAATTTCATTGTTAATTCATCTTATATTTGTTACATGTGTAATTTTAAAGAAACATTCCAAAATAGCTAATAATCCTTCTCTCATAGAAAAATTTCTGAAAACAAACCATATGACCTCTTGTAATCTTATTACAATTGATTAATTTCCACAATTAAAATTCATAGAGAAATTTCTCAAAATAGACTATAAGATCTGCCTACAATCTTATTACAATTGAGAAACTTCGATCTTTAGTAAGACCAAAGAAAATGTAAGCATTGTCATTCTAAGCAGATGAAATGCAGATTAGAGATTGAGTTTTCAGAAGAAATGATGGGAGGACCCATATATATTGGCTTTCCATATCCAAAATCTACATCGTGAATAGGAAGTCGAGCCCAACTTGTGATACAAATACTAGGAGACCTATGTTGTGTCTCCTAGAGACGAACTTGGATTGCTTCAAGACTAGTACATGTGCACATCTAAAATGGTGTGTCTCAAAAGATTGGATATGCTGGAGACAAAACCTATGGTCCTATAGGTTTATGGGTATATATGAAATAGGTTGGTTCATTAAACTAAAGAAATGAAACATGGATTTCAAATTCTTCTTCACAAATTCAGATCTCGGAAATAATCACCAAGGAGTGGAGGTTGATAGCTTCAAGGTCTTACAGCTTAATAATCTTCTACATAGCAGCAAAAGAGGATACTAGAGGAGGGAAAATCATCACATAGAGCTTAAGACCTCAAGAATTCAATGTTGAACAAAAAGAGCTTGAGGAAGTAAGAATTTCTATGTTATTTGGGTTACAAGCATAAATGAGGTCTTAAGGAAGGACCGAAGGCTATAATTCATATTCTGCACATTTAAAGATATAATCACACTATGTTGGTGTGGAGCTTGGTTATCTTCTTTGTTTAGAGGTATTGCCGCATTGGACTCTAGTTCGTAATGGGGCGGCAATGCCACCGTAATATTTGTGCTGCAAGGGGGGGCGGCTTCGACCTTTGGGAGTCCCCCCCTGGCAAGGGATCGGGGTAGCGCCCCCAAAGCTAAAAATAGATGTAAAATTTCCGTGTAAAATGTTGTAATTTCGTAGTCAATCTGGGTCGTTCAATAGGCATAGATCTGATGATAGAAGTTATGTTTAATTTAGGGATTTTTGCCCTAGAAGGAAACCCCCTCACTATATATGAGGGAATTTTATTGAATCTATGTAGATCTGTATTATGAGTGAGAAAGAGAGAGGAGATTGTGTGAGAGTGAAGAGGGAATTACAGTGGATCTGTTGTAGGTTGTATCTCTTCAGTTTGTTGGATAATATAAAAGGAAGGACTGACTGTTTCTCCATTGACATAGCCCAAATTGGTCGAACCATCTATATTTGTGTCTCTCTTGTTTTATGTTTTTTCTGTGTTTGTATTTCTGTAATATATTTTATGTGTTTTGTTACTCTGTAATATATAATTTTCTAACAACTGGTATCAGAGCCGAAGGTCTCTTTGGCTGATAAACTCGCAGGAGAGAAGGGTTCCTGGTTCGAGTCAGAGCAATGGCGGAAGATGGTAGGTTTAGGGTCGAAAAATTTAACGGCCAAAACTACCAGTTGTGGAAGATGCAGATGGAACATTATCTATATCAGAGAAATCTATACCAACCATTGAGAAAAAAGGAAAAGAAGCCAACGAGTATGAAAGACACAGAATGGGATATTCTCGACAGAAAGGCACTTGGAACAATATGGTTGTGCCTAGCGGCATTGGTAGTGTTTAATATTTCAAAGGAAATGAAAAAAGAGGGTTTAATGTCGACATTGGCCAAACTATATGAAAAACACTTGGCCTCAAATAAGGTATTTATTATGAAGCGTTTATTTAATATGAAAATATCAGAAGGTGGATCTGTTGCTGATCATTTAAATGAATTTAATACAATTACCAGTCAGTTAAGTTCTATAGGGGTAACTTTTGATGATGAAGTTAGGGCTCTATTATTTCTATGCTCATTGCTAGAAAGTTGGAATGGTTTAGTTATGGCCATTAGTAACTCTGTCTCTGGATCTAGTACTTTAAAGTTTGATGATGTTGTCGGTGCAATCCTTAGAAAGGAAATGTGATGGAAAAGCTCTGGTGAGACATCAGGTAATGTTTTGACTACAGAGACTAGGGGAAGAAAAATGGAAAGAGGAAAGAGCCCAAGATATCGCAGTAAGTCAAGGAAAGGTCGATCCAAGTCCAGATCGGGGATAGTATGCTGGAAATGCGGGAAGAAAGGACACTTGAAGAAATACAACAAGTCTTGAAAGGGAAAACAAGGAGACATGAAACAAGAAAACAATCATGAAGCGAATGTGACAGGTGATGTGTTGCAAGATGCTTTGATTCTTTCTTTAGAAAATATTATTGATGCTTGGGTGGTAGATTCAGGGGCCTTATTCCATGCCACACCTAATAGGAAACATTTTCATGATTATGTTCAAGGAGATTTTGGATAGGTTCGATTGGGTGATGATAAACCCTATAAAATCATTGGAATGGGTACAGTTTTGATAAAACAACGTAATGGAAATCAATGGCTATTGAAGGAGGTAAGGCATGTTCCAGATCTGAAGAAAAATCTTATTTCAACAAGGTAGTTGGGAGATGAATGCTATGTGACTACTCTTACAGATAAAACCTGGAAGGTGACTAAAGGATCCTGGTAATAGCAAAAGGAGAAAGGGTTGGTACATTGTATTTATGCAATGGTTTTTCTAATTCTGTTAATGCTTTAACCTCTACATGAGAAGATACAACATTGTGGTATCATAGGCTCGAGCACATGAGTGAGAAGGGGATGCAGATTCTTCACTCAAGAAATTTGTTGCCAGGTTTGAAGCATGTTGATTTAAAATTCTGTGAGAATTTTGTTTATGGAAAACAGAAGAGAGTGAGATTCCTTAGAGTTGGGAAAGAAAATAAGAGCAAAAAATTAGAGCTTGTGCATACAGATGTATGGGGACCCGCTCAGGTATCATCTCTTCGTGGCTCTCATTATTATGTTACTTTTATTGATGATGCAACCAGAAAAAACCTGGATTTATTATATTCGAAATAAATATGATGTTTTTGATACTTTCAAGAAATGGAAAGCTTTGGTTGAAAATGAGATATGAAAAAGGTTAAAGTGTCTCAGACCAGATAATGGAGGTGAATATTGCAGCAAAGAGTTTGATAGGTATTGTTCAGAGAATGAAATTCATAGAGAGAAGACAATTCCAGGAACACCACAAGAAAATGGTGTGTCAGAAAGGATGAACATGACAATCATGGAGTGTGCAAGGTGCATGAGATTGCATGCATGATTGACTTTACAATTTTGGGCAAATGTTGTAGATACTTTTGTTTATCTAATAAACAGAGGGCCTTCAAGTTCCTTGGATGGTGGTATTCCAAAGGAGGCATGGATGGGTAAAAAGGTAAGCTACTCAATTTTTAAAAATGTTTGGTTGTGAAGCCTTTGTCCACATTAATAAAGAAAATATAACAAAGCTTGAGGAAAATTCAAAGAGATATACTTTTACTGGATATGGTGTTAATGATTTTGGTTATGGCTATTATGATTATGAAAAACACAAAATCATTAGGAGCAAAGATGTCATATTCAATGAAAAGGTTTTGTATAAGGATCAGTTGCAGGAAAAGAAACAAGAAAAAGAAAACAGCGAATAGACAGTGCTTGATGAGATCACAGAAAAAGTGATGGTGCCTGAAAATCATAATGATCAACTACCAGAACAGCAACCACAACAGCAACAAGCACCTCAAACACCTGAAAGTGGTGTTAGAAGATCTACCTGGATAACTAGACCCCTTGAACGATACTCTCCTTCATTATATTATGCACTGTTGACTGATTTTGGTGAACCAGAATGTTATGGAGAAGTAGTGCAGGTAGAAACCAGGAAGAAGTGGGAGAAAGCCATGAAAGAAGAGATGGAATCCTTAGCACAAAACCAGACTTGGGACTTAGTCAGGTTTCCTGCAGGTAAAACAACATTGCAAAATAAATGGGTTTACAAGTTGAAGGAAGAATATGGAGGTAGAAAAAGGTATAAAGCTAGACTTGTGGTGAAAGGGTTTACACAGAAAAAGGGTACAAACTTTGATGAGATATTTTCTCCTGTCGTTAAAATGACTTCAATTAGAACTATTTTAAGTCTAGTAGTAGCTGAAGATTTTCATCTTGAGCAGTTAGATGTAAAGACAACCTTTCTCCATGGGGATTTGGAGAAAGAGATATATATGCAGCAGCCACAAGGATATGAGGTAAAAGGTAAGGAGAAACTGGTGTGTAGATTGAAGAAGAGTTTGTATGGCTTAAAACAGGCTCCAAGGCAGTGGTATCTAAAATTTGGCAGGTTTATGTCTAAACAAGGTTATACTAGATGTCACTCTGATCATTGTGTTTATCTGAAAAACAAAAATGATGGCAACTATATTATATTGTTATTGTATGTAGATTACATGCTTGTTGCAGGTTCTGACATACAGGAAATAAATGTGCTCAAAAAAGAATTGGCAAACTCATTTGCAATGATGGATTTGGGTGCTACAAAACAAATCCTTGGTATGAGAATAACTAGAGACAAGAAGAATCGAAAATTAACATTGTCTCAGAGTGAGTACATAGAAAAGGTGTTGAAAAGATTTAACATGTAGAATGCAAAACCAGTTAGTATCCCTTTGGCTAGCCATTTCAAACCAAGTAAGGAGGTGTGCCCCAAGGCTCAGAAAGAAATGGCTGATATGTCAAAAGTTCCATATGCATCAGCAGTTGAAAGCTTAATATATGTAATGGTCTGCACAAGGCCTGATATTGCACATGCAGTGGGAGTTGTAAGAAGGTATATGAAAAATCCAGGGAAAGAACATTGAATGGTGGTGAACTGGATTCTCAGGTATTTGAGAGGTACCGCAAATCCAACATTATGCTTTGGTGGTTCAAACATTGCTCTACAGGAATATGTTGATGCAGATGTGGCAAGTGAAAGAGATAACAGGAGGAGCACAACAGGGCATGTGTTTACTCTAGGTGGAACAACTGCCAGTTGGGTTTCAAAGCTGTAAAGTGTTGTTGCACTCTCAACAACGGAAGCAGAGTATGTTGCTGTTACAAAGGCTAGTTAAGAAATGATTTGGTTACAAAGGTTTTTGGATGAATTGGGTAAGAAGGAGGAGTTGGGCAAGTTATACAGTGTCAGCTGGAGCGCCATACATCTTGCAAAGAACTGTGCATTTCATTCTAAGACAAAACATATACATCTCAAGTCTCATTTCATATGGTCAGCATTAGAAGACGGACAGTTGAAGCTAGAAAAGATACACACTAGCCAAAATCCTGGAGATATGTTAAAAAAAGTTGTAACCAGTGAGAAACTGAGATTTTGCTCAGTTTCAGTTGGTCTTCAAGTATGATGAAGAAGATGAGAAACAACCAGGTCCAGAGTGGAGTCATTGTCCACCAAATGAAGCAACGATGGAGTTGTTATAATCAGTCTCCAAGTGGGAGATTGTTGGGTGTGGAGCCTGAGTATATTCTTTGATCAGAGGCATTGTCACATTGGACCCCAGTTCGTAATGGGGTGGCAACGCTGCCATAATATTTGCACTACAGGGGGGACCAGTTGTGACCTTTGGGAACCCCCCTTGGTGGGGGCCCCCGAAGCTAAAAATAGATGTAAAATTGCCTTGTAAAATGTTGTAATTTCGTAGTCAATCTGGGTCGTTCATTATGCGGAGACCTAAAGATAGAATTTATGTTTAATTTAGGGTTTTTTTCCCTAGAAGGCAACCCCCTCAATATATATGAGGGAATTGTATTGCGTGTATGTAGATCTGTATTCTGAGTGAGAAAGAGAGAGGAGATTGTGTGAGAGTGAAGAGGGAATTACAGTGGATCTACTATAGGTTGT
>APFE031241660.1:0-23584 GCA_000404065.3 Pinus taeda | reverse complement strand
AAATAAATAAATAAAATTAAAAATATATAAATCTAAAAACGAGCCCAAGAAACAAGGAGTGGGCCGAACAAATGACTAAGAAGAGAGTGCTGGAATCCAGCAGCTACTGATTTTCCAGCCATCCTCTCTATTGAGATTGCTCGGCCTCTTTTCAATCTCAAGAGCTTCCCTAAATTTCCGATGGTGGAAATGCGAAACCTTAGCAATAACACTAGCTGCCTCAATGCAAACATGATGATTGGTTTTTTCTACATGTTCAGCTAAAGCAGAGGTCTTAGCTTTTCTATGCTTAAGGTCGGCTGTGTGCTCACTAATCCTTTGATTGATGGAGCGACCGGTCTCACCAATATAGGGGGTCCCACAGGAGCAGGGGATAATATAAACCCCTTTCATATCCTTGGGGTCAATAGGATCCTTTACCGACCTGAGGGATGAACGAATGGTGTTAAGGGGCCTAAAGGTCATAGGGATACTATGCATCTTGAGAATCCTTGCAATCTTATCAGTGGTCCCCTGAACAAATGGAATATGGACTCTAGGAATCCGCTCCTTCGGTTCCCTTTTAGATAGAGAATTCTTGGTGGCTTTAAGGAAAGCCTTCTGACCCAAGTATCTACTATAACCATTCTCAACGAAGACATCAAGGAGATGGGATTTTTCTTTCTCAAAACTCTTCTTATCCGAGATCCTTAGGGTCCGAGTAGCAAGGGTATTGAGAACACCCATCTTTTGAGCTGGGAAATGGTGGGAACTGGCATGAAGATACTGCTTTGTATGCGTTTTTTCCTCCGAAAAACTTGGTGGGCGAGGGAACCATCACTGTTCTTAGAAATTAGAATATCAAGGAAAGGGAGGCAACCATCAATTTCCTGCTCCTTAGTGAACTTAATGGCTGAGGATTAACTGTTGAGATGCTCAAAGAAAAGATCTAATTCTTCTTGGCCATGAGACCAGATGACAATGGTGTCATCCACATACCTCTTCCAGAGCTTTGGTAAGAGCCGGGAAGAATTTAGAGCCTTGGACTCAAAATCTTCCATAAAAATATTAGCAACAACGGGAGAAAGGGGGGAGCCCATGGCGACCCCATAGGTTTGCTCAAAGAACTCTCCCTCAAAACTAAAAAAGGTGGAAGTGAGGCAGATCTCCACTAACCTGGCAGTGTCAGGGTCAGTAAGGCGATAGATCACCTCCATGGCCTCCTTAATAGGGATGCAAGTGAAAAGGAAAACTACGTCAAAGCTAACAAGAATGTCCCCAGGATCAAGCTTAATGTCCTTGAGTTCATCAATAAAGGAAGCAGATTCTCAAAGGAATCCGTACGACCAATCAAGGGCTTAAACTTTAACGCAAGAAACTTAGCAAGAAGGTAAGTAGGACCTCCAATGGTGTTGACAATGGGCCTTAAGGGAGCTCCTTCCTTATGAATCTTGGGGAGACCACAGATTCTAGGAGTAATAGGGTTGCTCTCAATGAGTTTATGGTGCAGGGAACTCACTGAGTTAATGGATTTAATGACAAGAGCCACATTCCTAGCAACCTTCTTCAAAGGATTCTTGGGAAGCTTTTTGTAGCTACCGCTATTATGAAGATGATCTAACATTTTGCTGCGGTAATCAACCCTGTCCATGATGACAGTAGCACCACCCTTGTCTGCCTTTAGAACAGTGATATTTTTGTTCTGGTTTAAGGATCTGAGAGAAAAAAGATTCTTCCTTGCTAAGGTTGATCTTAGGGGGCTTAGCCTTTCTCAAGATAACTACACAGTCTTGCCTAATAGTATCCTTGATCCTATCAGGTAGACCTCTGATCCCAAACTCTATGTCGCAAATGATATCATCCACAGGGATCTTCCTAGGGGCTAAGGCAAAATTCAACCCTTTACCCAACACTTTAAAAATAGAAGGGGGAAAGGAGAAATTGGAAAGATTGATCACCCTGTTATTAGAAGGGTGAGGGTTATTAATACTACTAGTACTAATCTTATTATTACCTTTGCTATAATTATTGGAACAATTTAATATCTTATTATCATTGTTAATGTCTACCCTTATATTATTATAATTATTATTAAATATATTCCATTATTATTATTACTATATAAATATATTCCTATTATTATTATTACACATATGATTATTATTATATAATAATGTTATTATTATTAAAATTAAAATTAATATTGTTACAATTACTCCCATTAATAACTTTATAATATATAACTATTATTAATACAATTAATTTTTATAATATTTATTAATACTATTATTAATATTAATATCATTATTATATTTATTAACGAAATTGTTAAATATTATCCATATTACTATTATAAATTAATCTTTATATTATTATAAAGAACCATCATTGTATTTTTAATTAAAATTAAAATTATTTATAAGTATTAATATTATTATTATAAAAACTGTTAATATTATTATTAAAACAACAATGGTTAAAATTATTAAGATCCATGTTAATATTACTACGTTCATTTATTAACATACGTTCATAATTCCTATCGCAAATACTAACGCTATCACATGTAGAACCAATAACGGGGTGCGGGATTGAACCTTTGCCGTCAACCAGACCAACCAACGGCTCAGAGGAACTGCCGCACATAGGGGAAGCGGAGCTGATAGGCGCAGCTGGATCTGAACCCCTCCATGCTAGCCTGGACATTGGTGATGACTTACCCACAGGCATGTCAATGAGATCACAGTTCGGAACAGGACCAGCCCCGCGTTCTGCAGTATCCTCGCCTCGTTCTGCAATACCCACGCCTGCAACGGGACTGTCCACCCGAGAAGCCACCGTAGAACAACAAGGGGCACGGGCAGCACTGCCTTCATTTGCGCAGGGGCCGACAGTGAAGAAATGACACAATGTATGTTGCACACATATTGTTGATACCTCTTAAGTTTGTGCGAACTTCGAGTTGATAATTAAAGTCTGTAGCATTGTGAGTTGCAACATTATTGTTGCGATACTAAGGCTCATCACTTTTTGGCGTCATTTTCAGGGATGTGTCAAATTATGCATTGTTTTCTTCCATAGTTGATTCATATATTTTGCTTTCTACCAAAAAAAAAAAAATTGGATTTGGCATATTTCATTTCAAAAAAAGAAAATTGCATTGCATTAGCATTCTTATTCAAAAGTAAATAAAATTAAAACTTCTCCAACACCAATCCCATTCATTTTATCACGTGGTATAGTAAGAGCCATAGTCACCATCCACTTTTCCAGGTAGAATAAGAGGAGGTGGAATATAAGGTAGAAGAAATGGATGGACATGATGACAATGAAGGAGATTCTCTTGGATTTTTCATTCAAGATGCTAATGTCAATGTGCATATGAAGAATATCCCTCCATATTTCCTTACCAAATTCCATGGTATGAGGTGAGAGGATCTGGAAACCTTTCTCTTCAAATTTGAAATCCATTGTAGATCTTATGGTTACTTATTGAACACTCAAAAATATATATTTTTCTGGCAACATTGAAGGATAGAGGTCTTAAATGGTTCATGATTTTAGGGACTAATTCAATAAGATCATGGAATGATATGAAAAACATATTTCTAGAAAAATATAAAGATCATGATCTTAAAGAATAAATATTTAGAATAAATAAAAAAGAAGATGAGAATCTTGAGGATCTAATAGATAGGTTCATGTATAATGTTAAGAGGGAAAAATTACATCATTTAGGATCTGACTCACAAAAAACTCTCTTACTTAGAACAATTAGGGATGTGAAGTGGATTGATCTCCTTGATCTCATGAGTAAAGGTGATGTATATCAATTATCATTTGAATAAATTTGTGAAACATGCAAACACATATCAAGAGTAAGGGAAAGAGTAAGTAAATCAGCATCAAGATCGGTAAGTTAAGCTAATCTTGGAAATTTGTTTCATGACTTTAAAACATAAATTCTTAGTAATATAAGTGAACAAGTAGAAAGGATAAGCATGAAAGATGAGGAAAAATAAGATTTTGATATCTGTGTTGTCCATGTAGAGTCACATGTTGTTAAATCTTGCCCATCATTACCAAGGTTGAAGGAAGTTTATCAAGAGGATAGTGGAGCAAGTGAATCACAAAAGAAGTTATGTTATGTAGATCCAAGAGGACCATGGTTGTCTTGTCAACCTAGTATGATGCAAGAATCTAATTCACAACTTCAAGGTTATGCACATCCATATCAAAGTACTTGCAACACACCCTTTCCTTGGAAACCTTCGCCGTCACAACCCCAAAAGAAATCTTCTCAACAAGGTTGGAAAGAACCTTATGGGAGAAATCCACAATATCCTAGATATTGTCCTCAATATCCTCTATACCCAACTACAAGTTATCCCTACCATCCACCTCCACCACAACCACAACCCTAACCAGATCCATCTCAAACGTCCAATCCCACGCAACTACATGTACCACCATTTCCAAACCCACACAAGGAAGTAGCTCAACCCCCTTATAATGTTGAGGTACAACACTTCCAAATATATTCTCTTGATCTCAATGGTATTCATCTTAGCTCATGAAGAGAATTTCAAGAAAGAGATTCTCTTGATGCCATTGAAGGAAAACATGCAAAAAAAGAATATTCAAATGAGAAAAGCAAAGAATCATAGGTTGCGCTTGATGAAGAGCAAACATCACGATCAACATCTTCTGGACAATATTGAGGACAATCATAATCATAATCAAAATCCATAGACATATGAACAAATTAAGGAAGTTACATCATGTTCACCATTAGATCCTCTATGTGTTGAAGATAATAATCAGCAAAAATAAGAAGATTTGAATTATATTCATGGAAGAAGAAGACCTCCAAGATGATCCAAATCAGCATGTGGATGAGGGGAATCACAACTATATTGAAATATGGTTCCAAAAAAATGTTAAGTTGCAGAAACAAACTCTTATTCAACAATTTTTTTATCTCATCTTAGTCAAATCAATTGGTATCTCACATTCAGGTACATGTCAAAGCATATGATTTGAGCCTACACATGATTTCATTTGTCATCATGTTATGCAAGTCACTCCATTGGAAGTATTCCTACACTTGAAAATGATTTTATTTTTTTCAAGTAATGTAGGATAGAAAAAGAATAAAAAATGAAAAATAAGAGAAAAAATAAAATATCAAGTGAAAACCTTCTTTGAGGCGCCTGATATTGGTTCACTGATTGAAAACCTCCATGATGTAGTCAATGGGTTGGAAAAACAGAAAAAAGAGAAATATAAAATATCCTAGGTGAAAACCTCCTTTGAGGTGCCTTGGGAGTCCTACTAGCTGAAAACCTCATCGAGGAAAATGATGAGCCTCATCATTAGGTAACTATATGGACCTTAATACACATCCAAGCTTACTAAAATAAACTCTTCTTATAATTACTTATATGTTTTAATTATATTTTTCTTAATGAGATGAGTAAAAGTAAGATGTTATCTCTAGCGGTCTAATTTGCATTGATTGCAGTTTTTTGGGAGAAAATCATGGAAATTTTGGCTAATTAAGGTGCAATAACTTGAATGAGATAAGAAATATAGATTATAGGAGATGGATCTTCCTCATTAAATCCTCACTCATTTGAATATCCCTCAATCAAATCACACTAGCTCAGAGTTGCAAGTAGTCGAGTCATGGAGATCATTGGTAACCAAGCCAATTCATCTTGAGTTTGGGAGCCAAACCTCCCTAGATTTAAGGAAGTCGTTGGAGACTTCAATTGTATAAATAAGGAGGCCAAGAGCCTCATTAGTATTTATATTTTTTTATGTAAGAGAACTAAGCAATTTCGAGTAAAAGGATTGTGGCGAAACACTATTATGTATTTTTTGATATGATAATGAGAATGTACATTTCCATGATGTAGCACTGAGTTGACTCAGAGGGCCGAAGCTATTGGGTTATGACCCAACCCTAGCAGTAGAGGTTCCTTTTATTATACTTGTATGCTTAGTTTATTTCATAATTTGAATGGTTGAATTGATTTTGGCATTGGTTCATTGCAAGTAGTGGTGAATTTGATTAGTTTTCTTCCATTTGTGCATAGGTTTAGCATTAACTTTAGAGAGATAAAGGAATACCAAAAATCCTGACAGTAGGTCGAATTGGCCTCACTCCTCCCTTTAGGGACCTTAGTTTGAGGAAAAACTCCTATTCAGCCCCAAAAAGACAGAATTATGATTTCTTATGGAATTTAGGGCTTTCTACTACTTAGGCCAACATCTTTTCAATTTTCAACAATAGGTTTCAGTTTATCTCTGCTATCTGTAGCTTTGAATTAGATCTCATGGTGTTTCACAAAATTCTACAAGTATTTCCATGCATTAACTAGGTAATTAAATAATGGGGTTATGTTTTCTTATGTTGTTTGGAAATCTTTCTTGTTTGACATGATTCATGGGTAAATGTGAGTGATATGTGTATTGCATGAGTTTCAATAGTGCAGGAAGATCTCAGGAACCCCATCCTAACCTCATCCATCCATGATCACCAAAAGCCACTAAGTCCATCAACCAATTTATCATTCCATAAGAACAAATTTCCATGTTTTTTGAGCAAATCCAACCATCTCACAAACTTTGGTTTGAGTTCTCAGGAAGTCCTAGCCACTCCCTTGCCTTATTTCTTCAATCATTCACCTTCCCTAAGCCCTATACAACCTTCCAAATCATTCCTATTGCTTTCGGCCAGATCTTGTAGGAATACAGGGGATTCTATAGGAGCATTAGGACATCGTGTAGGTGCATTAGGACATCCTGTTGGATGACCTGTAGCGGCCTCATTTGAGGCCTATTTGTGGAAAAAACATCTAGAAAGATAGGAGAAGACCCCTAATTTCCTCCCAAGCCATCTAACCTTTCACAACCATCACTAACCCACCTACCATACCAGCAAGAAGAGTTAGCATTCATGTTTTCACAAAAGGGACAAAAGGAAAAAAAAGGTTATTGTGTTCATTCATATGCACAGTAGTAAAGTGCTTGATTATCTGAGGTTGCATGCCTAGGATAGTTAGGATTACACAAATTTTAGCTTAGAATTCTTCTGAAGCAAGATCTCTAAACAAATAGTTAGATGAGTGGTGTGTTAAAATAATTTATTTTAGTATTTTATTACTGCAGTAGGCAATATTTGAATTCTCTCAACTAGAGTAAAATTCCCCTTTCTCCATTGGTAATCAAACTTCTTCTAAATCAATAGAAGGCTAGTTTGAGAAATGTTAGAAAATTATATATTACAGAGAAATGGAACACATAAAATATTATAGAAATATAAACAAAGAAAACACATAAAACAAGAGAGACACAGATATACATGGTTCACCCAGTTTGGGCTACATCCATGGAGAAATAGCCAGTCCTTCTTTTATTATATTATCTAGCAAACTAAAGAGATACAACCTACAACAGATCCGTTGTAACTCCCTCTTTGCTCTCAATCTCTTCTCTCTTTCTCGCTCAGAATACAGATCTACCTAGACGCAATACAATTTCCTCATATATAGTGAGGGGTTACCTTCTAGGGCAAAAAACCCTAAATTAAACATAAATTCTACTGTTAGATCATCCGCCTAATGAATGGCCCAGATTGACTAGAAATTACTAGACTTTTACAAGGCAATTTTACATCTATTTTTAGCTTCGGAGGCGCTGCCCCCGAACCCCCACCGAGGGATTGTTGGCCCCCAGACCCCTTAGTTGGGGGGGATTAGCCCCCCAGACCACCGCAGGGGGGACAACTCCCCCCCGCACCCCCCTGCATGGAGGGGTGTACAGTCTTCCTAGGGTATACATCCAGCTAAAACCTTTGAATACAGAAGATAATCAGGCTCCACACCCAACAACCTCCCACTTGAAGACTGATTATAGCAACTCCACCGTTGCTTCGTTTGCTAGACAATGACTCCACTTTGGACCTAGCTATTTCTCATCTTCTTCATCATACTTGAAGACCATTTGAAACTGAGCAGATTCTCAGTTTCTCCCTGGTTACAACTTTTGTTAGCATATCTGCAGGATTCTGGCTAGTGTGTATCTTTTCCAGCTTCAACTGTCCATCTTCCAATGTTGATCGTATGAAATGATACTTGAGCTGTATATTTTTAGTCTTGGAATGAAATGCAAAGTTCTTTGCAAGATGTATGGCACTCTGGCTGTCACTATATAACCTGCCCAACTCCTGCTTCTTACCTAATTAATCCAGAAACCTTTGTAACCAAATCATTTATTTACTAGCCTCTGTAGTAGCAACATACTCTACTTCTGTTGTTGAAAGTGCAACAACACTTTGGATTTTTGAAACCCAACTAACAGTTATTCCACCTGTAGTAAATACATATCCTGTAGTGCTCCTCCTGTTATCTCTGTCACCTGCCATATCTGCATCAACATATCCTTGTAGAGCGATGTTTGAACCACCAAAGCATAATACTTGATTTGTGGTACCTCTCAAATACCTAAGAATCCACTTCATTGCCATCCAATGTTCTTTTCCTGGATTTTTCGTGTACCTACTTACAACTCCCACTGCATGTGCAATATCAGGCCTTGTGTAGACCATTGCATACATTAAGCTTCCAACTGCTGATGCATATGGAACTTGAGACATAAGAGCCATTTCTTCCTGAGTCTTGGGACACGCCTCCTTACTTAATTTGAAATCGCTAGCCAAAGGTATACTAACTAGTTTTGCATTATGCATATTAAACCTTTTCAACACCTTTTCTATGTACTCACTTTGAGACAATGTTAATTTGCGGTTCTTCCTGTCTCTAGTTATTCTCATACCAAGGATTTGTTTTGAAGCACCCAAATCCTTCATTGCAAATGAGTTTGCCAATTTCCTTTTGAGCACATTTATTTCCTACATGTTAGAACTTGCAATAAGCATGTCATCTACATACAATAAAAATATAATATAGCTGCCATCATTTTGCCTTTTGAGATAAACACAATGATCAGAGTGACATCTAGTATAACCTTTTTCAGACATAAACCTGTCAAATTTTAGATACCACTGCTTTGGAGCCTGTTTTAAGCCATACAAGATCTTCTTCAAACTGCACACTAGTTTCTCCTTCCCTTTTACCTCATATCCTTGTGGTTGTTGCATATATATCTCTTCCTCCAAATCCCCATGGAGAAAGGTTGTCTTTACATCTAACTCCTCGAGATGCAAAGCTTCAATTGCTACTATACTTAAAATAGTTTTGATTTAAGTCATTTTAACAACAAAAGAAAATATTTCATCAAAATCAAAACCTTTCTTCTATGCAAACCCCTTCACCACAAGTCTAGCTTTGTACCTCTGTTTTCCTCCATCTTCTTCCTCCAGCCTATAAACCCATTTATTTTGCAATGCCATTTTACCTGCAAACAACCTAACTAAGTCCCAAATCTGGTTATGTGCTAAGGAGTCCATCTCTTCTTTCATGGCTTGCTCCAACTTCTTCCTGGTTTCTACCTTCACTGCTTCTTCATAACACTCTAGTTCACCAGAATCAGTCAACAATACATAATATAATGAAGGAGAGTATCGTTCAGGGGTCTACTTATCTTGGTATATCTTATAACACCACTTTCAGGTGTTTGAAGTGCTTGTTGCTGTTGTGGTTTTTGTTCTGGCTGTTGATCATTGTGATTTTTAGGCACCATCAATTTTCCTGTGATATCATCAAGCACTATGTATTCTCTGTTTTCTTTTCCTTGTTTCTTTCTTGCAACTGATTCTTATACAAGACCTTTTCATTGAATATTACATCTCTACTCCTAATTATTTTGTGATTTTCGTAATCATATAAGCGATAACCAGAATCATTAACACCATATCCAATAAAGGCTCATTTCTTTGATTTTGCCTCAAGCTTTGTTCTATTTTCTTTGTAATGTGGACAAAGGCTTCACAACCAAAAGTCTTTAAAAATGAGTAGTTTACCTTCTTACCTGTCCATGCCTCCTCTGGAATACCACCATCCAAGGAACTTGAAGGCCCACTGTTTATTAGATAAACAACAGTATCTACAACATCTACCCAAAATTGTAAAGGCAATCTCATGCACCTTGCACGCTCCATGATTATCCTATTCATCCTTTCTAACACACCATTTTCTTGTGGTGTTCCTAGAACTGTCTTCTCTCTGTGAATTCCATTCTCTGAACAGTACCTATCAAACTCTTTGCTGCAATATTCACCTCCATTATTTGATCTGAGACACTTCAACCTTTTCCCTGTCTCATTCTCAACCAAGGCTTTCCATTTCTTGAAAGTATCAAATACATTAGATTTATTTCGAATACAATAAATCCAGGTTTTTCTGGTTACATCATCAATAAAAGTAACATAATAATGAGAGCCACCAAGAGATTATACATGAGCAGGTCCCCATACATCTGTATGAACAAGCTCTAATTTTTCGCTCCTTTTCATTCCCAACTCTAAGGAATCTGACTCTCTTCTATTTTCCATAAACACAATTCTCACAGAATTTTAAATCAACATGCTTCAAACCTAGCAACAAATTTCTTGAGTGAAGAATCTGCATCCCCTTCTCACTCATGTGCCTAAGCCTATGATGCCACAATGTCGTATCTTCTCCTGTAGAGGTTAAAGCATTAACAAAATTAGAAATACCATTGCTTAAATACAATGTACCAACCTTTTCTCCTTTCGCTATTACTAGGGATCCTTTAGTGACCTTCTAGGTTTTATCTGTGAAAGTACTTACACAACCTTCACCTCCTAACTGCCCTGTTGAAATCAGATTTTTCTTTAGATCTAGAACATGCCTTACCTTCTTTAATAGCCACTGATTTCCATTTTGTTGTTTTATGAAAACTGTACCCATTCCAACGATTTTACAAGGTTTATCATCACCCAATCGAACCTGTCCAAAATCTCCTTGAACATAATCATGAAAATGTTTCTTATCAGGTGTGGCATGGAATGAGGCCGTTGAATCTAGCACCCAAGCATCAATAATATTTTCTAATGAAAGAATCAAAGCATCTTGCAACACATCACCTGTTGCATTTGCTTCATGATTAGTTTCTTGCTACGCATCTCCTTCTTTTCCCTTCCGAGACTTGTAGTCTTTCTTCAGGTGTCCCTTCTTCCCGCATTTCCAGCACACTATCCCCAATTTGGACTTGGATCTGCCTTTTTTTTACTTACTACGATATCCTGGGATCTTTCCTCTTTCCATTTTTCTTCCCCTAGTCTCTGCAGTCAAAGCATTACCTGATGTCTCACCGGAGCTTTTCCATCGCATTTCCTCGCTAAGGATTGCACCGACAACATCATCAAACTTTAAAATACTAGATCTAGAGACAGAGTTACTAATGGCCATAACTAAGCCATTCCAACTTTCTGGCAATGAGCACAGAAATAACAAAGCCCTCACTTCATCATCAAAATTTACCCCTACAGAACTTAACTGACTTGTAGCTGTATTAAAATCATTTAAATGATCAGCAATAGATCCACCTTCTGACATCTTCATATTAAATAAATGCTTCATAAGAAATACTTTATTTGAGGCTGAGGGTTTTTCATATAGTTTGGCTAATGCCAACATTAAACCCTCTGTTGTTGTTTCCTTTGAAATATTAAATGCTACTGACGCCGCTAGGCACAAACGTATTGTTCCAAGTGCCTTTCTGTCGAGAATATCCCATTCTGTGTCTGTCATACCCATCGGCTTCTTTGTCTTTCCGCTCAATGGTAGGTATAGATCTCTTTGATACAGATAATCTTCCATTTGAATCTTCCACAGCTAGTAGTTTTGGCCATTAAATTTTTCGACCCTAAACCTACCATCTTCTGCCATTGCTCCCACTCAAACCAGGAACCCTTCTCTCCTGCGATTTTATCAGCCAAATAGACCTTTAGCTCTTATACCAGTTGTTAGAAAATTATATATTACAGAGTAATGGAATACATAAAGTATTGCAGAAATATAAACACAGAAAACGCATAAAACAAGAGAGACACAGATATATGTGGTTCACCCAGTTTGGGCTACATCCATGAAGAAACAACTAGTCTTTCTTTTATTATAATGTCTAGCAAACTAAAGAGATACAACCTACAGCAAATCCGTTGTAGCTCCCTCTTTACTCTCAATCTCCTCTCTCTTTCTCACTCAGAATATAGATCTACCTAGACGGAATACAATTCCCTCATATATAGTGAGGGGTTGCCTTCTAGAAAAAAAAAAACCTAAATTAAACATAACTTCTACCATCAAATCATTTGCCTAATGAACGGCCTAGATTGACTAGAATTTACTAGACTTTTAAAAGGCAATTTTACATCTATTTTTAGCTTCGGGGGCACTGCCCCCGAACCCCTGCCGGGGGACCGTTAGCCCTAGAACCCCCTACCTAGGAGGGGATTAGCCCCCTAAGACCCCATTGGGGGACCGCTGGCCCTCGGACCCCCCAGTTGGGGGGGATTAGCCCCCCTAGACCCCCGTGGGGGGGATAAGTCCCCCCCGCACCCCCCGCGTGGAGGTTTGTACAGTCTTCCTCAGGTATACATCCGGCTGAAATCTTTGGATACAGAAGATAATGAGGCTCCACAACCAACAAGAAACCCTAGTGGTCTATCGCCATCTCAGCAGTGACAAAGAGTGGACCCATTGCATCTACTTGTTTATACAACACTGTCACCTACAAGTTCATATGAACCTAAGGTTGATAAAGTAAATTTGGTAGCCCTAGGAGTTGTAGCATTCTTGCTGCAATACTTGTTCTCATCACTTTTTAGCGTCGTTGCCGGAGAGCTGTTTGAGTAGACGTGATTTCTACCTGAGACAATCCTCCTCAAGCTTAGAGAACACAATTCCTTCACATCTTCTCTACCCTAAATCTTGGATTACAGACTCCCAAATATCCTTATTCCTGTAGAGCCTCTATAAATGTCATTTCTACTTTCTTTCTTCCCTTATTCTTAAAAAGTATTATATTCAATCTTCAACCAATTTAGTATTATTGAATATCTACATTTTTTTAATATTGTTTTGCATTCTTCCATTAAATCCATTGACTTTTCTTTGCTATCTATGTTTAAGCTTCAATAGATTCATTATTGGATCTCCCCCTTTCTTCGATGGTTTTCTACATTTTTTTTCATCCCTTAAAAAAAATCCCTTGTAGCATTTGTTCACATGTACTTCAGTTGTGTAGTGAGCACGCACTTTTTTTAAGACTTAAAAAGGAGAGATATTAAAAGTGAAAACTAATTGTGAAACTAATTTACATTAAGGAAAAAGAAGATTAAAAGTAAAAGCTAAACTCAAATCAAATTTCAAATAAACCTCGAGTTTAGTTTTCTCCAGTATAACAAAATGTTTCGAGACATGGATCTGAGAATTAGGCTTTCTTTCCTAACATATATTTTGTGTAGTGCATGAAACCCAACAAATGATTTACTTAACTAGCGATTTCCACTATCAACAGTTTAGCAATGGAAGAGCACATAAATAAGAGGGCGAGGTATGAGATGCTATTGATACATAGCAATTGAAGAGAACATAAATAAGAAGGCAAGGTATGAGATGTTATTGCTAGAGCTAGACATAACTTCTACTGGGATTTCACACTTCCCCCTGTTAGAGCCTAGATTTACCTCAGGCTGAAAAGGTAAGCTTCTAGGTCCACATCAAACCACTCTCAGCCTCGTAGCTAGCCCTACGAGGACAGGAGAGGGCTCTCTCCGGGTCAATCTCAGTGAAAAATAATCAAATGGGCTTGAGATGACTGATTTTACAACTAATCTTAGGCTAGGTATGAAGTACAAGGATTTGATTTGAGTTTTTGGGGGTTTTGAGTTGGAAAATGGGAGAGACAAATTTGGGTTTGGGGATGAGGCACAATTTTTTGCAGAGTTCTGATTGGGGCAAGGAAGGCAATCGTTTTGATGCTTTAGATTGAATGAATGGATGGATCAGATTAGTGAGGAGCCAAGGACGGCAAGAGAGTCTCAAGAGTTCTCCTCAAACAGATGAAAACATTGAAAATTAAACAAAACTAAAAGGCAGAGCACAACAGTCCAGTGAATTCTACCTTAATCTCTCATTTGTTTAATTTCAGACGCAAAGAGAAGGGAAAATGATACACATAAACATCAATGAACTTACAATTACATAGAGAAAAACACCATCAAAACACAGAGCCACATGGATCCCAAAAAGTGCTGCAAAACCCTGGTCTTTCCTTTGCCAAAAATGCAGAGATAGAATGTACAATGATGTGCCAAGCAATCCCAAGTGTCCAATCCTGACAATGACTCAGAAAATACATGATATAGGCCTTCCTAACCCATTCCCATGCCTCTAGTGGTCGAGATCATCATTCTAGGAGTTGTTTCAACCAATTCTAAACAAAGAACTGAAATCTAGGCAATCAAACAACTTGCCTCTATAAGGTAGGAAACTGATTCATTCATTAAATTTTCACTTTTTAGTGAATGAATCCTCTAGAACAAGTAAAAATGTGCCAATATTACATCATGGTCCTCCAATTACATCATGATAGATCAATAATTACATCAAAAAGCAAAACTAGTCAAAACTGGGCGAATTTCTGAGTTGTACAGTGAAAAATGAGCCAAAAATCCTGTATGCACCGCGCCTGATTCTCTATGCATCATGCCACGTTGGAGCTGAATTTGAGGCCCTTCCCGGAGTTCAAATTGAGCTCATGATAGCTCATTGGAAATCCATGCCTATCTACTTTCTAACCCAAGTGGAATTTTTCAATTTTGTGTCCATTTGGCCCTCCAAAACTTCAATCTCCCAGGACTGCTTCCTGTGTGTCAAAACAGGGGCAGAGAGGTCATTTTTTGAGTGTTTTTGACCCCTTGAGGACTCAAAACTTGCCCAAATTTCTTGGCCATGCACCAGAAATCATGATTTTCATGCAAAATCCAAAAATGTAAAGTTTTTTCAATTTGGAGCCCTCTAGCAAAAGCGAGCGCCATGTGGCGCGGCACATAGGGAGGCAAAACCTGTTTTTCAGTGCAAAAATTTTCAAAAATGCAAAAATTGCTCCAAATTTCTTGAAATTTGGGCTAGAGATTCTCTATCAAGTGTCATGATGGGCTAAAGAGGCTTTGGCCAATATCTGAAGACGATCATGCTCCTTTTGCCTTTTTTGTTTTTTTGTTGCCTTCTTCAATTTTGCCTTTAGACTCCTTATTCGTGCCTTGGAACTCATATTGTGTTCCCTATAATGAAAATCCATGTGTCTCAAAAAAAATTTGTCCCTATCAGCCTTTTCCAACAATCTCTCCAGGTGGAGGTTGATTCTCTTGAGCCAAGAATCCAGATCATCATTAATCTCTTGCTCCAATGTAGTGAACTCAATCCTCCTCCTTTGGGTAGCTTGGCGATTCTCGCAGATGTTTTGTAACTCCATGATTGCTTGTTGATCTTCAAGCTGCTTGTTCCTCTGCTCCAAGTATTTCATAGTCCACTTAGCCCTCTCCAAGTCAAGGGACAAGGCTTTGATCTCTGTATGCTACTCCTAGATGATCTCTCTAAGATGTGCATTTTGTGGGCCCATGTCTGTAACATCATCCTGAATGAGAATGAAGTCAGTCTCTCGCTCACCTGAAGGCCCCTCGTCCTGCATTGGCCTCTTGCCTTGGTCCTGTACCTGTGGTGCTGATGTTGGAAGCGATGCCCCTTCCACCCCAGGTGGAGATAACACTCGCTTTGCAGCTGCAAATAACTGCCTCGCGCCCTTATGATAAGTAATGAAAACCGGCATAGTAGCAGTGTGTGGATCATGGCCTTCATGCTGATGAGAAGGTCCACCAGTCTCATGCACAACCTCTGAAGGTCCCTGTGAAGCTCTCAAAAAGTCATGAGAGATGAAATCATCCCAAGTTATGCCCTGTAATCCAAGCTGATGAACCACCAAAATCTTGATGAGAGCAAAATGCCAAATATTGTTGAACTGCTATTGAGGGGTCTTGTGTTGCACAAGTGCGGTCATCCTTTCTATGTTTCAACGTATGAAATATGGGATGTTCATCATGCGTACCCGGGTGAAATGCATGAGCAACCTGATGTGATAAGCATATAATTGGGAGAAACGACCTTCACAGCTGAAATACTTCATGATTAATTTCATTAGTGGAGCATATTCATCTTTGAGATATCAAAAAGGGAACACTCTTTTTAACTGCCTCAAGAAAATGGGTTTAATATATGGCTCATAATGCTGTCGGTCAATCTTCTGCCTCTTGTTCCATGGCTCTCCAATGTTAGGTATGCCAGTTGCTAATGAGATAGAATCTGGTGTAAGTGTGAAAGTGACACCAACCAAAGTAACTCGATCACCATGTAAATGTAGTACAAATAAGCGAGCCAACTCATGATGGACTTGAACAGTAGAAACCTTCTCACAAAATTCATAACATGACTGAAACTGGAAACAAGAGATGGCAAGAGGGTAGGCCTGTAAGTCTGTAAGGGTGTTTGGTTCTTCTCTAACATGTCTGCCACCTTTATGAGGCCTCCAGAGTGCATGTCCCTCCATGGGTGAGTCACTTTGGGTCTCCACTTCATAATCGTATGAATGGCCAGATGACATAACTGTTGCTATACAAACTGCCTTGGAGAAAAAGATGTTGGTGTATAAAACTATGCTGGACTGCTCTTTTCTGATGTGGTTGAATTCTGCTTTGTGATGTGGTTGAATTCTGCCACCAAGGGGAAAAAATTGCAACAAGGGACTGTTAGGAATGGGGAAAATAGTAAGGGATTAGGGACTATTGGGACAAATGTTGTTAGGGAAATGTACGAGGGTTTGAGGGGTTTTATGTATAGGGTTAGGAATTGTTGTGTAAGGTTTGAGGTGTTGTATTTGAGAATTTGGGAAAGAGAATGTAGGAGAAGGAATTAATGAACTTAAGGGGGGTAGGAAATTAGGGAATGATGAAAACAAGGGAGAATGGAGGAGTCAATTTGTTAGCAAAACAATGATTTTGAAACCCTAACAGTAAGTTTCCTTGAGGTATTTTAGAGGTAGGGCTTGATAATTTTGTTTCAACCACTATCATCCATAAACCACCATAGCTTATCACAAAATTGGCTAAAATACTAAGATGAAGACTATACCTGGCAAATCCGTGCGAGTTATTGGCAAATTGGAGAAATTTTAAGCAGTTTCGGGCTTTTAAGTGTATGCGCCGCGCCGCATACCCAATGCGTCGCGCCATCCCAATGCACCGTGCCCATGTAAATTAACACTGCGTGTTCACTCCCAGTGTGTCGCGCCTCCCCAGTGCGCCGCGCCACCTGCTCTATGCGCTGCGCTGGCCAAGTTTCTTCCAAACTCACCCAAATTGCGAACTTGCTCCACAAATTTGCTTTTAATTGCTTCTCTTTGGTCTTGGCATGCAAATGAACTTGCAAAATGGAGAATATCTCATATAGCCATGGATTTTGATTTTTCTTTTGTCAAACCCATTTTTGTAATGTTTACACTTTGGCACTTTTCACTCTTAACAGAAACTCTGTTTTTTGGTTGTTTCCTTTGATTTTTTGACTGGAATGATGAAACTCTTGGCAATTTTTTGCAGGGATGGCTGACATGGAATTTGGCAAAGGATGACCAGGGCTTCACTAAAAAATTGTAGAACTAAAAAATTACATATTTATTACACAAAACAATTTTAACGATTTCTTCTTCAAAACAGAGTTTTGAAGAAGAATCATTCACAGTATTATTGGTGATGAATATTATGGAATGAAAACTTATTAGGAACATCCTCATGGCCTGCTGGTGATTATCATACATACTGAAGCATTTATTGATAAAACCCTAAAGAGACCCTAGACCTACTTGACACTGAAATCCTAAAGACAACATTCTGCAATTTTTTATGAAAAGAAGACTGTATATGCTTCTGTTTTTATGAACATATATCAACCAATAGGTGAGTGACATGAGTGAAGTATGGGGACAAGACCCTTCCATCAGAGGATCGATGCTCCTAAATGGAATGCAGGTAATCGAGCAGAATGGGACACCTAAAATGGAATGCAACAAAGAGTTTTTGATGTCTGACGGAGGGCTAAACAGACCGACTCTAACACCCCCATTTGAGCAGGTGATGGAGTCTCTCTAGGAAAAACAACCTCTTCCTCAAGAAGAAGAGGAAGAGACGACAGAGAGAGTTTCTTCATCCATCGTTTATTTCGAGAGCTTGTGAAGGTGAGAGTGGTGCGATGACAAAGATGATACAAATCTTCCAAATATTTTTCGGGAATATAATTTGCGAGAATTTAACTTTGTATTTAACACGTTAGAAATTTGCTCATAGTCCTAAACATATTATTTGTAGTTTATAAACACTGCTATCTTTTTCCATTGTGACTCTATGGAAAAATGTCACCACTTAGTGACGAGCCCATTGTCGATTTGTGTCATAATAAAAAATCCCATTGTCAGTATGTGTTATAATTGTCACAATAATTCATCGATAGTAAAAGAAATGTCAAGCCTTGTAAGCCTAGATATTACATCTATTGCAGCAAGACAATTTCCAGAACAAAGAGAACCCTTTCTACCAAAACGAGACGAGGTTTGGGATTTTGATGTTACAAATTGCAGATGCATGATTTATGATAAGAATGACTGAGTATTCAAGTTTTTTGAATTGAAAGAGTACACAGAATTGTTTAGAATTCTTGATCCAAGTGACGATTGTTTAAAACCAAAGTTTAGCTTTGGAAGTCCAATAAATATGGACATGTTCATAATGATTAAAATTAAGAACAAAGATGAAAGGAAGGAAATTTTATTAAGAATTTATTACAAAGCTACTCGAAAACTTCCAAAAGAAATATCCATACCTGTCTCTCCATAACGTAGCATTGACTTCATGGACTTCTGTCACCCTGAGAGAATAGTTGTATGTTAAACCTACGTTAGTATTTACCTATTCCAGTTTTTTAAGAAATCATACCCTCATATATATTCTTACGAAACGTTTACTATGTCCATATATTTTATGATTCTCAGTCAATTCTAATAATAAATCCATTTATATATTATATTCACATATAGACGTTCACTTTTTCACTTTCATATAGAATCCGTGGGCCATGGCAAGAATTTGAGTTAAACATAATTTCTAAAACCATCTAATTTTCTATTTTGTATAAATAAGATTTCCTCTAACTAAGGTTGGGCTACTCTACTAGGACACTAGGCTCATCTCGCATCTACTCTCCTGGGATCTGCTGGTGGGTTGGGCTACCCAGATCCGAGTAGGCAATAAGGTCGATTGGAACATAATTGAAAAAATATCATAATTTCACATTTTCCTTGTGTCATTCTTTTTAATGGGTTCGATGACAAACCTAGCTCATCGGGGATATAAAAAGATTCTTGTTAAGAAACTGTACTCTCAAGACTCGAACACGGCCAAACTTTCTCAACTAACCATTTGACTTGACTACATCTTAAATGAATTATTTTTTATTCATAAGTAATATTGATAAACAATTATATTGATCAATTTAATTAAAAATATTATAAAATTAAAATATACATATATAAAGATGAGAGGGTGTAGAATAGACAATGATGGGTATATCGTTAAGGCACTTTGTGATGTGAAAATTATGGAAACTCTATGGGTGGGTTGGTGTGTGTTGGCTTTATGATACAGGTGTTGTCCTTGGTGGCAACTCACTAAGATGAAAGATCAAAGTTCTGCAGGTTAACAACAAAGAAATGCATATCAGACTTCACAGAATGAAGAAAAAGAGGTATACGTAGGTTCACCTTGGCCAAGTCACGTATACATGTGGGTTCACTGAAAAAAAAGAGCATATACGTGCACACGCACCTTCACAAAAGGAAAAGCGTGTATATCTTGGAAAACTATATTTTTGGTCCTTGGAATTTGGTCTAAGTTATTTTGACCCATGGTATTGATCTAAGGTATTTGGCCTGTGGTATTGGTTCGAGGTTTTTGGTCCAAGGTATTGGCTTTAAGTGTTTTTGATCCATGGTATTGAGAAAGGCCTAAGACTATATAAGGAGGAGAAGATCATTAGGCCAAGTGTTTGCAAATATCGAATATTTGAAAAATTGTGAGATCTATCATGCATGTTATGGGTTTTTAATTTGGATCAAGGAAGAATCTATGTGGTTGATGAAGAATGATGGATCGGGCTCATAAGACTTGAATATTTTAGCTTTATGGGGTTTGATCTTGAAACATTCTAGATCTGAATTATGACGCATGTTTTTTATTATGTAAATTTGACGATCTGGGTTTGAATGAAGTCTAAAATAGTTGTGATACTTTAAATTAGTATTTTCATATCTGTACGCAGGTTGGCTTTGGCGAAACAGCGTATACATGCTGGTTCCACATGTAAGCGTATATGGAATTTGCAGATATGTACACAGGTTCCCTTTGGTAAAAGGGTGTATAAACATTGGTTCAGCTTATGGAAGTAGCATATATCTTATGAAGTGTGAAGTTTAAAGTTTCAGTGGTTTCTGGTTGTTGTTGCATAGGTCTGGGTTATTCTCTGTGTTCTGATGATTGTATTCTAGTAACAATATTCTGAATGATCAGATTGATTGACTGTAACTTGCTTCAATGATGGGTTTTTAGTGACTGTTTGATTCAGTTGTGATTGGTTTAGAGATTGGTGATTGGGTTTCAAAGATTGATGGTTTAGTTTCAGAGATTTGTTGATACATATGTATTTGATGCTTCAATGTTGTTGATGGGTCCATTGTGAAAATTGGATGAAACGTGGTCTTTAGATTGTGGTGCTGTGATCCAGGTGTATCCAATATGAAAATTTATGAAAAGAGGTCTCTGGAAGAAGAGAGAAGGTTGTAGCGTTCTGTAGGCTTGCACCTACATACTAGTAAACAGATCGGCTAATACAAGAGCTAGGGGGTTGTATCTCCCTTCCAGTAGAAGCTGGAGAACGAGAGAAGGTTGTAGCCTTCTGCAGGAAGAAGCTTGTGTACTAGTATGAGTCTACACCAGTACAAGATTGTAAACAGTCTTTCTTGCTATTAAAATAAGACAGAGACGAAAACAACAAGTCATTTTTTCCTGCATTGGGTTTCCACCTTAAATCTTGGTGTTCATGTGTGTTCCTTATTTGCTCTATTATTACTGCAAATGTTTACTATTTATATGTTTAAAGAAACACTGATGCACTAACTAAAGCTCAACATATGATGAATTAACTTAATCATAAATTTATTGGATATGCGTTAGTTGCCTTTAATTCAGTTGCGTGTAGACGTGAGTTGCCTTCATTGAAGAAGCATATAGGAATTAGAGTATGAAATGAAAAAGTTAATTATTTGATAATATTGATTCACCCCACCTCTGAGTGTTATTTCCAACAATTGGTATCAGAGCAGTTCCTTCAAAAGAATCTTTATTTCTTGAAGGGAGATCCATCATCATGAGTAATCAAGAAAGCACAAGATCCATTAGACAACCAATATTTAATGAGAGAAGCTTTGTTTATTGGAAGATAATGACCACTGCCTATCTGCAATCTCTTGGAGCATATGTCTGGGAAATCATGGAAGGAGGATATACAATTCCATCAGCAATTCCTATTGTTGTGGCAGGTAAAAAGCAATATGAAACCAATGCCAGGGTTGTCAATACTTTATTAGGAAGTTTGTCAGAATCAGAGTTTGTCAAAGTCATTCAGCTCAAATCAGCTAAAGAAATCTGGGACAAAATCGTTCTGAGCTATGAAGGAGACTCTCAGGTAAATCGTGCTAAGCTTCAAAGTCTCAGAATTCAGTATGAAACTCTTAAGATGCATAGTGATGAAAGTACAACTAGTTATTTCTTATGTGTAGATGAGGTTGTAAATTGTATGAATAATCTGGGAGAAGAAATAAAGGAAGTTACCTTAGTTGAGAAAGTGTTGAGATCCTTGTCTGCCAAATTTGAATCCAAAGTGTCTACCATAGAAGAAAAATAGGATCTGTAGAATATCACTCTGATGTAACTTCACGGAATTCTAACTACCTTCGAAATGAGAAAAGGAGGACCATCATATGTGAGGGAAGCCACATTTAAAGCTACAACAAAAGGAAAGGAAGAATACAATGAATCAAGATCTATCTCAGAAGAAGAAGATGAAGTAAATTTTGTCAAGATGCTTCAACGAGGTTCTGGAAGATTTAGAGGTAAGTTAGCTTTGAAATGTTTTGCTTGTGGAAGATTCGGTCATTATGCTGCTAGATGTCCTTACAAAGATAAATATGAAAAGGGAAAGGAATATGCAAAAGTGAACAGAAAACAAGTTGAGAATAAAAGGAGTTACTATACTCATGATGATAGCAACGATTTATCTATTAGTGATGAAGATGAAACTGAACAAAATTACAGACTTCTCATGGCTTATGATAGCAATGACTTTTGGGATAGTTTAGAAGAAGATTGTAATGATTTATCTAATAATGATGATCATAGACTTCTCATAGCATATGATTATGATAATTTTTGGGATGCTTTAGAAGAGGAAGATCTTCATGAGGAAATATCTAAACTCAAAATCTGTTTAGAAGAAAAGAATGTAATCATAGATACCTTGACATATAAACTTGATGAAAAGGAAAAACACAATGAAAATTTGCTCCAATGATGAATACTAATAATCACCAGGTCAATAGATATTAGAGTTGCAGGAACTACTTCAATGGGAAATGTTTTTCATGTCATAATTTTGGACACAAAGCTGCTCAATGTGTTGCTTACAAATCCATCATGATTAGAGAAGCAAAAAATCAAAGGAATGGGACAGAGATCAAGAAAAGTTCCTATAACAACTTTTTTCCACTTGAAAATGAAATAGAATGCTCAATCTGTAACAACTTTGGTCATAAAGAATCTGAATGCAGGAGCAAGTTTCGAGGAACATCACTAAGGGTGTAGACACCATCAAATCCCAAGATATGGAAAAGAAAAGGATCTCAAATAGAAAGATGTGGTATATCTTTATATGTATAAGGACAAGAAAATCAGTGGTACATTGACAATGGATGCTCAAAACACATGACAGGGGATAAAGAAAAACTTCATTCATATAATGCCTTAGAAAAGGAAAAGGGTGTCACATTTGGAAATGATACCCCTGTTGTCATAAAAGGTAAGGGCTTTGTTTTCTTGAAAGAAAAGGTTTAAGCTGGATATGTTATGTATGTAGACGGTTTAAGGCACAACCTATTGAGTGTTAGTCAAATGTGTGATCAAGGAAATGAAGTATTGTTTCAATCAAACGAATGTGTTGTTCATGAGCTTGATACAGGAAAGTCTGTGATCAAAGTTACAAGGACTCCAAACAGCTTATACATACTCAAGGGAGGACAACAAAAATTCTATCTAAGTAAAAATGATGAAAACTGGTTGTGGCATAGAAGATTGGGACATCTAAGCTTTTCTCAAATAAGAAAAGCATGCAGATTCAAGGTCGTTCGTGATCTTCCAAATGTCAACATTCCTGAAAATACAATATGCAAACCATGTCAA
>APFE031241653.1:0-10802 GCA_000404065.3 Pinus taeda | reverse complement strand
GCCTGATTTTTGACCCAATAAATGACCAAATTTGTTAGTGAAACCTCCTCAGAAATATTCTCCTTGATTTTATGTTTCCAATGACCCATCATCGGCCTCATTTGCCCAAGTATAACTCAATCTATGAGCCTCCAAAGTTGATGGATCAAATCTGATGTAAATCTGGAAATTCTGTTGTTGGGCTAAAAAAGAGAATTTCAATTAAAAATCTAATCCTAAATTAGAGTTCTAATTAATTCTAATTTAATTATTAATTATCAGCTAAACTAATTATTTAACAACTTATTTATTAATCTAACTAACTAATATAATTAAATATTTATAACTAATTAATATTTAATGTCTAAAATAATAAAAATTTTTTAAAGATTTTAAAAATTATTTATAATTTTTAATATATAATTTATTTTTTTAATTTAATTAATTTATTATATTAAATCTTTAAACTAATTTTAAATTATAACCATCCTCACCATATGTTCATTCACTCACTCACGAATGAGTGAATTTGAAGCATTAAGTAAAACCAAAGTTTATGTAAAAACCAAATGCTCTTTGACTTTTTTAAGGATCGGCGATCGGGGATATGAGGGGATATCGGGGTTTTAGATAAACAATCTCCAATGTAATGTAATAAAACTTTTGTTTAATCAGTGATCGGCATCAGGAGGGGTCGGGGTTCATTAAACTTGTCACATATGAAACCTCCGATGCGATGGAAAAGTCCCAATGTGATCTCTCGATTGCGAAATAGTTTTATATATATATTAAAGTTTAATTTAATTAAACTAATTATATATTAATTTAATTAAATTAAATTAATATTTAATATCATTTTTTATTTTGATTTTATTTTATTGAAATTTAGTTAAGTTATGAAATTATCTAAACTACAGTCGCTTGAAAAATAAATAAAAATAATAAAAATAAACTACAACCATTTGGATGTTTAGGTTTTCGAGATTAGTGATCTATTTTAAAAATTAGAATAGATTACTAAAATCCCGATGTTTCATGATTTGGCTACATAACTAGAAATGGAAAAAAGTCAGTAAAAACTCACTACGGGTTAATATTTAAAATGAATGCATTATTGAACTAATTTATTTATAAAATGTAATATTGTACATTTTATGCATTTTTAACCCAGATTAGATAAATGATGAGACTTCAAAGAAGTACCATTTTCAAACTAGTTGACCAAATGAGGCAAAACAAGCGTCAATGGGAAGCTTATAAAAAATCGATTTTAACAAAGCAATCAAAACAAGAATCCAAAGAAAATGAAAAATTAATGAAAGCGTAGGGCAATCAACTAAATAAAAATCCAAAAATATTTAGCCAAATTTTTATAGAAAGGGTCCCCATTATTTGAGTTAAACAGGTCAATAATGGGGGGGTTGTGTTTTCACCACAACAATGGTGACACACGGGAGAAGAACCAGTTATCTCTGTTTGATATGAATAAGATTTTCCTAAAATTAAAGTAAAAATAATTAAAGAAGATAAAATTATGCTTGAAATGCTTGACTAAGTTCATTAGTCTGAATAAAAGCAAGAATAATTTAATTGTAATTTTCCTTAAAATTCCTCATACATTAAAATATTTCAAAACTCTATATCAGTTCTTAATTAGTTGTAGAGATAAAGCAGGGGTCACTTTACAACTTAGCTTTTAAAATATACTCCTTTGTCATAGGTAGAGCCACTGTTGCCAGCAAACATCCATAGTTTCGACAGGGTTACCTTTTAATCATCAATGATTCAGAATCCCATCTTTTTAAGAATTATTGACCTAGAGATAAATCCATTTATATATGTATTACTTTTTATTTTTTTTATTTTTTATTAAATCTTAAAAGCCATTGTCCTAGTATGGTAGCCAGATAGTTGACAATGCCATTGACTGGTTAAAATTGGACTGAACAAGCTGGCTCGTGATGAGACCCCTTGTCTTATAATTGTTTGCAATCATAAGCCATTACCCTGGTTTGTTTAGCAGTGTTGGTAATGTCAGCCTATTTTCCCCTATGATCATGGTAAGCAGGCTCACGATGAGACCTCTTATTTTTTAAGTTTAAATATATTTTTCGATTATTCTGTAGAAAAATAAGACTTTTTGGGACAGGGAGAATCATTGACTCCTTAAGAGTTAAGAATGACAATTTCAGAGTTAAAGGTGCTTTGCTGTAAAGTGTCTTTACTTGGTTATAAATGACTTTTCTTGACTGCTAATAGAACTCTGAAAGATCTTAATAAAATTTTGAAATCTCAAAATGATTACAGTTTGATGAAAAAGAAATTTTCAGATTTTATGATACTTTGCCAACTTCTCTTGATTAGTAATCTCTTCCTTAAGTATGTCTACTTTCATAATAAGAAAATCAAACTTTACTAAGAGATTTAAGAAAACGCTAATAGGTGACTATTAACAATTTTTCTCCACGTATCCTGACTATTGTTAGGTAACAAATAGGCCTTCCATATAAATAATGGCAAAGTCACCAAAATCAAAGCTGAAATCCGAAGGAAAAGAATTCTTATACTACAATGAGAAAAGAAATCAGCGAACAAAATAAAAACAAAGAGATCTCTAAAAATGGAAAGGAAAATCCAAGTTTCGCAAGATAAACTAAACAAGAATGTTTATACCAATGTCTCCAACAATATGAAGAAAAACAAAATAAGCATGTAATCATTCCTTCTTATGTTGAGATTTAGAAAAGCATACCGTGCAGAGTTGTGAATGCTTTAGGCTTTTAGATAACAGTGATCGTAAAATTCAGCCACAATGAATAATTTCTGTTTGATATGAATCTTCTTGTTTCCAAGCATCATCTTAATCATTTTCTAAAAAAGGAATGCTTAAAGAAACAGATTAAAGGTTCAGAAACTTCTTGGTGTAGCTGTTTCGATGAAGATTATCGCTGCTTATTGAAATAAAGCCAGGAGAAGAGTATGGACTTTGAAAATATGATTCAGCAGAAGATTGAAAAATTTTATGAAGAGCTGCAAAACAGAGTTTTATATTAGCATAATTTAAAAACAAAAATGAAACTAGAGTGATGAAATGGAAATTAATGAAAGTGGGTACATGAATCTTACCATTGGGTAATTTCTTTTGATCTTAACTGAAAGGTATCAATTTCTCCCAACTAGCTGACTTCTTATTTTAATTAACATTAAAAACATGAAGAAGTCAAACTAACCAAAATCATATAACCCAAGATTATTATTTATTTTACTTACACTAAAGCAAGTAGTAAAATGTAAAAATGGAATGCTTAATGTTCAAGGGAGTTGAAATTAAAACAAATGCATCAGAAATGAGAATGAGAATTTGCAGTAATGACTGTTTTTCAAAATATTATTAGTTTCATATACAAAATCAAGACCAAATCCAAGATAATAAAATTTAAATATGAAGATAGAGAGGCCTTGAATTCCATTTTTAATTATGGAATTATATATTTAAAGCTGAAATGTATGAGAATTCAAAATAGTTTAAATATGCTGCAAATTGGTCATTAATTGCTTTCTTACCATAGTGGTTACCCAAGCTCACTTTTAAAATAACACATCGCCGTATCGGATGATTCGCATCACATGTCTCTTCACCATGCTTGAATTTTAATTTTGCAAGACTTTATTTTTGTTGCTATGCCATATATGGATTAAATGTTAATGGCTCAAAGGCATGCATTGGAAGCTATCGCATCGGAGATTGCAATGGCAAATTGCCGATAAGAACATGTGCAATGAAATGAAGCGATCACATCATTAAAGAAATATTATATCGGAGATCGGAGACAGTGATGTCACAAATTGCACATCGCACACCATATCTTGCGATTTGTATTTTGCACATTGCACATTGCGCATTACAAATTTGGAATAGTGATATGGCCATAAAATAAAACTGTAAGGAAGCGATTGCGATATCGGCAATGCGATGGATGACGTAAATCGGCGATCGACAATCTTAAGCACCCAATGTAACACAATATAATTCCTGCGATGCCGATATATGATGAAGAGCGGACTTGATAATTTTTTATGATGGGATTTTAATAACATATCGGATCCGAGACATCGGCCATAAATAAAACTGCAAGGAAGCGATTGCGATATCGGCGATGCGATGAATGACATAACTAATCGGCGACCATGATCGACAATCTTAATCCCATGATATAACAATTCTCAATATGCCGATCTGCGATGAAGAGTGGACCCGATAATTTTATGATGAAAATTTGATAACATATCGGATCCGAGACATCGGCCTCTTTTAAAGTTATGCTCCTACCATTATTGCGATTGAACGGACGCGATATTTTTATGAATTTGATTTGAATTTCATATCGGGTCCGGAACTATGTGGTCATCCCAATATCGGTAAAGCCATTTATCGGAGATCGGCATTTCATGATAATGGAAGTATATTCAACTGCAAACCTCTGATATGCGAAATGCGATATGACATATGAGCGAAGTGATACATCGGAGATCTTTTATTAAGCAATTTGTTATCAAAAGAAATGCTAAAAACTACTTCCGATGAAATCTTATGATGTGAATGGTCTTATGATATTCCTTGAAATTTCAATTGGGTTTTCTAAGTGAATAAAAGCAAAGTTAAAGGATATGCTTAAATTCTAATGCATCATAAATAGAAATTCCCTGAGCCTGTTGCAAATTTGAAATGGGTTTACTGCTTACTTCAAGTTTTTGAAAACAAATGAAAACCTGTAAATAAAACAAAACACGAATCGAAAATAAACTAAAGAAAAGAGAAACTAATAAGAGATGAGAACGAAATTTCAAATGCGTACCTGGAAGGAAATTGTCTGCAAATTTTACCTTATGAATCTTCAAATTCTTCCTTTGATTTATCAAAATTTCGACTTTGTTCAAAATCATCTCATCATTTATTCTAAATCTAAGTGTGTAATCAGTCTAAATAAAATTTGTTTATTGATGTCCGTGGAATATAAAATTTACCAGAAATAAATATGAAACTATGCTTCCCTTTCAAAGTGAAACAACAATTTATTACCTCTGCTCATTCCGAATTAATCTTGAGAAAAATTTGTATTGTTATAGTGACTGTTCAATAATGCCTTTAGTAAATAAACATGATACGTTTTACAGCATCAGATAATAAACTAAAGATTAGAATGAGATTAAGCCACTAATTGTAGAAAAATATCGAAACAGATTTAAATGTGTGCACTCGGCAAAATGGGCATTCTTAAGATCAGCTTTTGGCAAATTTTGAGGAAAATAATATGAACTTCATATGATTACCGTGACAGGTTAGACTGACTAATGATTGAATTAGAATTAGGCTTATCATAGTCAATCATACATGCCATGAGATAATGGGATCATGAAGCTTTTATATCCTCAAATCCTTACCATATAAATTTCAAAAGAAAATCTTAGAAGGAAATCTCAAAACAAAGAAAAGTGGCTTTGAGGGAATCGATACCAAGTGCAACTTTAATTGAATTTAATCAAGACATTATTCAAAATAGGCAGAGTAGAGATATTGCTATAAGGAATTTCAAAAAGGAAAGCAAGAATTAAAATTTTCTGATAAGGAAAAATGTTTCCACTAAACATGTATGAGAAGGATGATTGCTTTGTTTTATTTTTTAATCTATAGAACTATTGCAAATAAATTAACTACATAAAACAAGCTAACTAAATTAATTCTACTCCTATTCTAACCATATATATGAAAATGACTAGGTATAGTCATATTTCCAGTGTAGCCATTTTCTCAATTTTATTCCTGTGTTTATGTACAGTTCAAATATTAGTAATAAAAATACAAATCTAATTAAACTAAGAAAATTAAATATGAAATCAAAATGTATAGTTATTGTTAGTAACTGATTTAAAATATCTTTCTCATGAAATTTCCTTTCCAATTAGATACCAATTGGATCACAAAAATCTGGATGGATTTCCATTAATGATTGGGAAATGTTCAAAAGAGGAGATGATAGGGCGAATTGTGGATATGAGTTTTCAAATTCAAAGGCCTAGAAAAAATTGTTAGTGTTATGTACAAATGTTAAGCTATTAACAATCTTCTTTGAGAGAAAAATTTTCAAATATTTTTCAAATGAGTCAATGAAAGATGAATGGAAATCTTTCAAATGAAATGGAAAATTATTAATTGAATTGAATCGCTGGCCAGATTGCAAAAATACATTCTCTTGTTGACATTGCCTTTGAAAAAATAGAAGCTTTTGATGAAACATTAGCATTGATTGAAATTGAAATATTGATATCTTTTGATGCTCATGATTATAATATGAAACTTCAATTTCCCAATCAGGCAATGCATCAATTGAGTGTTTGATAGTAAGGTGTTCAATATGCTAGCGAAAAATGTGAAAATTTTGCAAAATAAAATCAGAAAATAAATCTAAGTTTAAATAAAATAACTGTGAAAGAAAAACTAAAATGAAATCACTATTTTTACAACTAATGTTACAACAAAATTGGGATCATTTTAAAATGATTTCATTTTCACAAGGATTGGCTAGAATTATGGAATTTGAAAAATTTTGAAGTCCAACTTGTGAATTAGAAAATGAATTATGATTATGAGTAGGAATGAGAGTTGGATCATGATATAAATCATAAATTAGAATGTTTTATTGAATAATGAAATCATGAAGATAATTTGCTACTCTAAAATGAGGATTGATCGGAATAATTTCTACATTGAAACGTTCCTCATTTATAGATGTTATTTGAATTTTATCATGAGGATTATCTTGAGAAAAATTGAAATCAACATCCTCAATATCAAAGTAATCATCATAAATGACCTCACAAGATTCTGTAGAATTCCCTTCAATCTCATCCAATATATCCAAACGAGGAACAAAAATCTCATGTTCATTAGTGGCAAAAGAATGATCAATTATTGTTTCTTTATCTTGATAAAAATTTAATGGTAATTCATTTAAATCATCCTCTTTAATTTCTGAAATATCATTGATACCAAGAGGGGAAAAATTACCATCATTAAAAATATCAGGATAAAGGGAAAAATGTGAACCTGAAACAATGTATTTAAAACTGTCTCTGTTTGAGAGCTTTTGTGCATTATGCTCATTGTAAATTTCAGATTGCAGATCATTCCTTTGCGTGCATATGCTTTCTTGAAGAACGCTGCTTTGCTTCTCTGATTTTTGCATTTGCTCGTCATGGAGAAATTCAGAAATTTGTACAGCAGTTTGCATTTTGATTGCTGGTTGTACTTGCTGATTTGCGATTTGATTTTTCGAATTTACTTCAAAGTAGCTTTGAGATTTCAAGGCGGCTTTTTCTCCAAAATTGCTGTTGTTGTCTTCTTGCATTTGAATGGAAATATTTTCCAAGCTTTGTGAAACCACTTCATCACCATTTATTTCCACATCCAAATTGGGATTTTCATTTATATTAGAAGGGGATGGAACAAAGCTTGAATTAATTTCATATGGATTGGGAATGGTTGGAAGAGAACAAATATATTCAAACCAATCTAATGATTCTTCTTCCGTAGGTTTATCTTCGTCTTTAAATCTTAAGCAATTCAAATGAAATTGAATATTAAAATCATTAACAGAATCATTTTCAAACCTTCGTAGATATTCAATTTCCTCACATACCTATTCATAATCATAGCCGTCGAATTTACACATGAAAATTGTAACAAACTGATCCCAGCTGTGGATTGAAGCAACTGGAAGAGTTCTGCACCAGCTTCTGGCTTTTGCCGCAAATGTGAGAGTAAAAATTCTACATAAGATGCCTTCATCAATTCCTTGAAAATCATAATTTGAAACATTTTGAATAAATTGAAAGACATGATTAAAAGCAGAAGAATTTCTCTTACCTTTAAAATTTGCTTGAGACAAGAGTCTTACCACTTCGGGTGGAGTATTGGAGGATGCACGTCCATGGATACAACTCCAAATTGGAAGTTTGAGAGGAGCCATCGCAATAAATAGAATATTAAAATTGAAAAGACTCCAATAGACAAAAAAAATCTCAGGCCCTCCTTCTAGTGCCAAAAATGTTGATGCCTCGAAAATCACTGCAACAACAATGGGGGATAACCACCCGGTCTGGACCTTAAAGCAACTCCTTTTCCATTTGGTGTGGTGGCTCTGACTGGTTTAACTAGGTCCAGTTACCTTCTCCCTATTGCTATTGGTTTATAATGTATCTTTAACTACCAATAGACAAGGATATCAGATCACTTCTTCTTGCTGATCAGGCAAGAGAATGACCCTTAAGCCGATTTGGGTTCAGCCAAGCCACAACTAAAGTTTTTCCTCTTTGATGAGAGGACTTAACATAATGTATAGTTTACTCTAAATGCAGGTTTATTCTATGATGCAAGCGAAAGAAACTGATCTAAATCCTATCTTAATTAGGCAGATATAGATCTAACCCAACTAAGAGCAAGATAATTAAAATATTGGGATTTAAATATGTCTTGTTTATAATGAATACCAAGTTAATGAACTAGTTCAATTAACTGATATTATGGTTACCCAAACACATTCTATTGAGACTTTAAAACTTGAAATAATAAACCAATAACATTCCAGGAAATAGTTCACAAAAATGATATTGATTATCAAATCAATAAATCCAATAATTGAATAATGATATGTGGAAATAGTTCACAACACATTACCATTCAATAAATTGGTTTCATAAGATAAATTTCAGAGTAAATAGTTACTCTGAAATGAGAAATTAATTCATAAAAAACAGAGATACATAATAACAAGATTGTGACAAATTACCCATATTAACAATAGTGCACAAACATGAATAAAATGACACATTCATATCACCATAAAATTAAAACTGATATTTGAAACAGTAGTATTAGAAATACCAATTTTATTGCATCCATTCCTCTGTCCTTGGTCTCCAACAGCCCCTTACATTGCTTGAATTTCTGCCTTTAAAACTAGAGCCACAATAGTGCAAGCTTTGTTCTTCATGCATAATTCAATATACAAAGGGAAAATCCTCAATAATCCCCAGATCTGAGATTTTTCACTCCTCCCTCCTACAACTCTAAATTCCAATTACAATAGTGCTTTTAGAAGCTCTAAAATTGCAGAGGAGAGTAGCCCTTATTCCATTCTGCAATCTGTTATTTATAGTCTTTGTAAAAGAATGTTTAGAGAGGAGAGTTTGTTCAAGAGAATTCTTCTAAATCCAATTTTACTTGCTCCTAATTCTGATCTTCCATTGTTGGAGCCTTCTCATTGATTGAGATTCTTTTTCCATATTTCTTCCACTGTTTTCCTGCAAAAGAAATCAAAATAAATTAAAATGCAATCAAAATATCATTTCTGGCAATTAAATCAAACCCAATCAAATTCTATTTAAATAAATAATTAAAACAAAATATAAGCTACGTATTGATGCTTGGAATGATTTGATTGGCAAAGGATATTATTGGCCAATAGATCTGCAATTAGAAGAGGCTTTGGACAAATGAAATTGAAAACAATAACTCAGAAAATTGATTTTGTTTCCAAAATTCGGAATCTGATCTTCTGCCTGATTTTTGGCCCAATAAATGATCAAATCTGTTGGTGAAACCTCCTTCAAAATGTTCTCCTTGATTTTCTCTTTCCAATGAGCTGTCCTGGGCCTCATTTGACCAAGTAGAACTCAATTTATGAGCTTCCAAAGTTGATGGGTTAAATCTGATATAAATCTGGAAATTCTGTTGCTGGGCTAAAAATGAGCATTTTGAATTAAAAATTAAATCCTGAATTAGAACTCTAATTAATTCTAAATTAATTGTTAATTATAAACTAAACTACTTATTAATAACCTATTTATTAATCCAACTAACTATTTATAAACGAATTAAATCTAATTAAAAACTAATTCTAATAATATTTAAATCTAAATTAATTAATTAATTAAATGTTATAAATTATTAATCTAAAACTATTAATTAAAATAATATATATTAATTTAACTAATATAATATATATTACATATTATTAATTAATATAATATATTATATATACGTATTAATATATAAACTAATATTTATTAAAAATATAAACTAATTACATTAGCATAATATATATTAAAACTAAACATGTTAAATATACTAACCTATATGTAAAATACTAACCTTACTCCCTACGTATGAGTGCTTTGTTTTTAAAAACTCAAACTAATACAAACCTTAATGTATGCCGTCACCTTAATACTTCATGCCTTATGAATTTCGGGCCTTTTGAAATTTCGGCGTATCGGGAGGAAGAGGATATCGGGGCTCTTCAAATAAATTCCCGATCCGATGAGTTCCTATGGTATCGGTAAGTCGGGGGTGGAGGTGTATCGGGGTTTTTTATATCATGTACCGAATGAGACCGCCGACCCGATATCGCATAAACTCCCGATGCGATTTATATTTTTATATATTAAATATTAATTTAATTTAATTATATTAAATAATAATTAATTTAATTAATTTAATATTTAATATATAAAAATCAATTTTTATTTTTTATTTTATTTTTATGAATTTGAGTTTTTAAACTATAGTTACTTGGAAAATAAATGACAAATAAACTGCAGCCACTTGAATGTTTAGATTTTTCGAGATTAAGATTTGATTAGAAAATTTGAGTGAATTTCTTAAAACCTCGATAATTAATAATTTGCCTGCATGACTAAAAAATGTTAGTAAAAACTTGCTACGGGTTAATATTTAAAATGAATGCCTTATTGAACTAATTTAT
>APFE031241648.1:52210-74559 GCA_000404065.3 Pinus taeda | reverse complement strand
TTTAACTTGCATACCAGTTCTTTCTTACCCTTCACTGCAAAGCCTTCAGGTTGCTTCATGTAGATCTCCTCTTCCAGATCCCCGTGAAGAAATGTTGTCTTCACATCCATCTGTTCTACCTCGAAACCAAAAGCAGCAACAACATATAAAAGTACTCTAATAGAAGTTACCTTGGCAACAGGAGAAAAAAATCACCAAAATCAATTCCCGACACCTGGGAATAACCTTTTTCTACCAAGCGAGCTTTGTATTTCTCCACTTTTCCTTCTGCATTTGTCTTCTTTTTGAACACCCATTTGCTGCCAATGGGTCTCCTTCCAGTCGGCAACTCCACCAGATCCCAAGCCTCATTTTTGTGCAAAGATGCCATTTCATCAACCATGGCCTCTTTCCAGAGTTTTCCATCCTCTGAATCCACTACTTCCTCCACAGTTCTGGGATCATCATCAGTAACAGACAAAGCAAAGTTTGAACAGAAAGCAGATAGACTATACCTTTCTGGCTGGCCTTCTTTCTTCGAACTGAATCTCTCACACCCAGAGTTTTGTGCCTTCATCTTTCTAATTCCTCCTCTACTGTAGAGTTGAGTTTCCTCCTTTAGCCTCAAATATCGTCTCATTCTTTTTGGTTTGGGATTTCATGTTTAAACATTCTGTTTACCTCTCTTAAACACCACATCTCGGTTGTACACAACCTTCCTTGTTACTGGGTTCCAAAGCTATAACCCTTTAAACCATCCTTATACCCAATAAAGATGCACTTTTCAGATTTACTATCCAACTTGGTTCATTTCTCCTTTGGAACATGTACATATGCATCACATCCAAAATACCCTCAGATGTGAAAGAGAGGGTTTCTTACTAGTCCATACCTCTTGTGGAGTCTTATCCTCCAACGCTGATGAGGGTGATCTGTTGACCAGGTAACATGCTATCTCCATTGCCTCTGCCCAAAATTCCTATCCTAACCTGGCACCACTGAGCATGCTTCTTGCCCTTTCCATCAACATATTTTTCATTCTTTCTGCAACTCCATTTTGCTGAGGTGTATATGGAGTATTCTTCTGCCTTGCTATACCACACTTCTTACAAAATTCTTCAAATTCCTTACTGGTGTGGAAAGCAACTTTGGAAGGCTTTAAGATCATAGAACAAGGCCTATCATGGCAAGTAGGGAATGGCTAACATGTACGCATAGGGAAGGACCCCTGGGTTGGATGCAATGATGACTATAGATTCTCTCAGGACCTTACCATCCACCTCAACTCCAGAGGCATAAACAACCTTAGCCAGATAGAGAACCTTGGGCATCCCTCCATATGGGGCCAAGCATGGCTCTCAGGATTGGACCTAAATCTTACCCCCCAATGGACAAGGGAATGGCATACATTCACCTCAGAGTTGTCTCGATCAAATGTCAGACTAAGAGATGGACCATATCAATTAGTTTGGGCCCATGCAGGGACAGGGAAATAATCCCCAAAATAGGGATACAAATTCTTTATGACAAAGAAAGGCTGGGGGATCCAAGACTGGTGGGTGGCCTCAAACTGGAAACTGCAATGCCCGGAAAAAGCTCGAATGCTCTTCTGGTGTATACTAAAAGAGAAGGTTCCTACTTGGGACAACCTCCAGAAGAGATTCAAATCAAGACCAGGAAGATGTGCCCTCTGTAAAGTAGCCTTTGAAACAATCTCGCATCTTTTTATGGACTGCTCCTTCTCCAAAGAAGTCTGGCAATCAGTAGGGGACCTGATACACAAAAGGACTGTATGGAATGGGCAGTCGATAGTTACAGCCTGGAAATCATGGTGGACCCAACATCCAAAAGGGAACCTGAGAAACCTTCCCCTAATCATCTCCAGGGGATTATGGATCGCAAGAAACAAAAGCATTTTCCAAGACCATACCCCATCAATGGAAAGCATAGTTATTGGAAGTGCATCTATATACAACAATATCCTTGAACCCACTCATGAGGAGCTTCCCCGACCAAACTTAGAAGAGAACATCAGGGAAGGGATACCTTGGGCATACTTCGATGGGGCCTCCAGCCATGAAAATAAATGCAGAGCAGGGCTGATCATCCACTTAAACCCTCATAGAAGCCTCAAAACTTCTGTAGACCTAGGGATTGGAACCAACAATTTTGCCGAGTTGACAGCTCCTTTGCTGGCTCATTCAATTGGGCATTCCCGTGATTCAGATCTTTGGGGACTCACTGAACATTGTCAATTGGTTCAATGGATCAAACAGATGTCAGAATTACATGCTATCATCACTTCTAGAGGAAACGATGAGCTTAAAATCTCATTTTCACATCATCTCACTATGTCATATATATAGGGAACACAATGATGCTACAGAAAATCTTTCTAAAGAGGGTCTGCAACAAAATCTGGGCAGTTTGTGAATAGAACACAAAGAGATGGATGAGATCTGTGTGTCGAGTCATCCACCATATGCATCAAACTTTTCTCTCTGAAGCCTCATCCAGGACAGGCAACTTATTGTTTTTTGTTGCTAGATTATCTCGTTTTCTTTTGTTCAGACCAGACAATATAGACTTGCATAAAAACTCGCAAAAAAGACAAAATACATTGTTGCCTCATCCTTGTTTGGGTTGTTTTCCCTTTTGAGGAGACCCGGGGATGGAGCAGCCATAGCAGGAAAACTAAAATTTGGGAACTATTTTCTTTTTTTTGTCTTGTGATTTAGCCAAGATGCATCAGCACTGATCGTTCAGATGGGGTTTCTCCGGTTTAAGGAGACTCCGATCACACAACTGATCAATGAACTGGATTCAGAACTTGAGATGGCAGCAGGGGATCTCCCTCATGCAAAATCTCAGCAACTCTATGACCAAAAATCATACAGTCACTTGAATGCTTACAACATATACAATGTAACTTTTTGTCTTGCAATAAAAAGTTCGATTTTTTTCTCGAAAGAAAAAAAAGGAAGAAACTAGCTGCAAGGAAGGTGTTTTTGGGACTCATAGGAAACCAAACACATCATACAAAAAGAGTCAAAATGAAAACATGGGTAATCCCATCCCAAAAGGGGTTGCATCACTTAAAAAGTGTTTTTATCTATAGTCTCATTTTCATGCATCTACCAATTCTAAGATTCGCAATACCACCTTGATTCATGAACTTGTAAATGTTGTGATAGATGAGCATACAAAATACGTCAATCTAAACAGATACTACTCTCCAACTGAAAATCACACATTTGTATATATTTTCACAAAGTACAAAGGTATTTTTTGCATGGACATGATGGTGATATGAAAACATATGACACTTGTAATATTTAATGCATCATTCTAATTAAGGAGGGTTCAAATCCATTTTAGTAGCAACTATGCAACGTATACCCCACACTAGATCCATCAATATAGAAATAACTTAAAAATTAATCGATGCGAGAATTATGTTCAAAATCCAACATTCCACATGGGCCTTGAACCTAGTGATAGTGAGAAAGAAGCTAGGATAAATCGGGTTCTATACAGATTTCAGAAATCTTAACCGATCCTCATATAAATACAATTATCTAGTGCCTCATATGGAACAAATGATCCATCAAGTCTTAGGCTCATAAATGTTTTCCCTGTTGGATGAATTCTTTTGTTATAACTATGTGCCAGTTGCACAAGAAGATAGGTTGAATATCACTTTCCACACCAAATGGGGGGCCATTTCATATAGAGAGATGTCTTTAGGGATGATCAATGTTGGTGCCAATTTCAAATACGTAATGGGCATGGATTTAGGGGCCTTATAGTTCACAATGTGGTAATATATGTAGATGATGTCATTATCTTCTCCAAACAAAGGTTATACCATCCCCACTACTCAAATGGATATTTGAAAGGTCAAAAAAGTATGGGATTTCACTCAATTTGAAAAGGGGAAATTTCAATATGAAGGTAACCTTTTGGGCCATGTGATATCGAAGAAAAGTATCTTTTTAGACCTTGGAAGGGTGAAAGAAATCACACATATTCCTCCTCCCAATAGCAATAATTCCTTGAAATTTTTCTTGGGAAAGATAAACTTTGTGAAAAATATTGGTATCTAATTTTATCAATATTGTTAAGCCGCTTCAATAAATGATTAAGAAGGAATCTAGTTTAAATGGAATATTATTGGAAAGAAGGCTTTTAAGATAATAAATGATGCCATAGCATAAGCTCCTTCCTTGTACAGTCTTGATTTCAGCAAGGAATATTTTCTCCTTAATAGTGATGGACCTCCTAAATAGGTAAATCATAAGGACCATTTATCCACTCCCAGGCACATAAAAACTATAGTAAACCTACCTTTTTCACTTAATGACACACTTTCCTAGCTTAATGAGTTCTTAGGTGAGTCAATGAGGTTTTTCATATTTTATGTGCATTAACATGTTTATTGTACATGATTTTGAAGAGATATTGCACAAATTTCAAGAAGATCTAGCGGGAGATATTCACAGGAATTGTTCATTGTTGTAGGAGTGTCTCAACTTGGCCAGATGATGGAATTTAATGCCCCTTCTTCGTATTACGAGGTGGCCTAGGAAAAATATTCCCTTTCCTTAGGATTTTTGGAGGGAAATGCAACCCCCCCCTCAAGGAGGCAGCTCCCCACTCATTTTATAAATAAGAGGCTCAAGGAGCCTAATAGACATATAGAGAAGAGTGTGAAGAATATGAGAAAAGTATAGATTTGTGTTTCCATGCAAGTTTTGTCATTCTAATATGTACAAATAATTCTCATCTAATGGAAGTGATGTTCTATTTTAGGTCCTAGTTTGGCTTTCCTCTTAGGATTTCTAAGCTTTCTTGGTTAGAGCCCAACCCAAGTTCTCCAGATCCCTCTTGTATTATTTTATGTTAGTATTATTCATCTATTTACTTTTGCAAAGCATTTTAGAAATTCATTTGTTATAACAGTCATGCATCGTGAATTAGAATGTTTTCATGAAAAATCCTTTCTTGCGGGTTATATGAGCATTTCTTTATAATATTTGCAATAGTTAATGACGTTTCCACTTTGAATTTACTCATTTCTTCTATTGTCACACATTTTATATTCATTGTTTCCTGCAATATGTAACCAATTTTACAGTGACAACAAACACACAGAGCTGAGTTTTGCTAGGCTAAACTTGCAACAAGTTGTCTTGAAGTTTTGAACATATTGATTTTATCATTATCTAAATTCTCTATAACTTTGTTGCTTCTCAAACTCAAATTTTTCCTAGTTACCTGCTCGTCAGACTGTCTCCTATAGCAAAACAAGGAATCCTGTAGCAACCTATGACCATCATTTCAATATCACTCAATTTTGCAATAATTCATGATTTTGGTTCTTTGGTATATTACAACACTCCTAGAATTATGATAATGGAAATTGAAGGTATATTTACCTTGTAGATTCTTTTGATTGGCTTCCTTTAGAAAACTACTTTTTCCTACAAATTAGGGTTTTCAATTACAATATTTTATTTCAACTATGTGCCTTTCCTTTCCTTGTATATAGAATAGCGGTGTGCAAGTGTTCTTTCATTTCACTATAGATAGTGTAGAAGTGTGCAAGTGTGCTTTATTTCATTGCAAGTATCTAAGGTTTGCATGCCACTTTCCTTTCAACAAGTTATTTCCTTCAATTGCAATTTTCTTGTAGCATAGATTAGTCAACTTGCTCTTTGTACATTTAAATTTCATTTCAGTATTTCCACCTACATAAAATTGACTTGAGAAAGAGATAGTGCCTACTACACATAGTTTCGATCCCTCTTAAGTTTGTAGGAACCCCAGGTTGAAAATTAAAGCAAAGACCCATAGGAGTTATAACATTATTATTGCAATACTAAGGGCCATCAAGTACTTTTACTTGCTCAAAAACATAACCAGGGATATGAGAGGCCAATCTCCTTTATGATTACAAGTTTACAAGGTATTGAGTTAAATTATCCTAAAATAGACAAGTAAGCACATGCAATGTACAAGGCAGTTAAGTAGTTCTGACCATATATCCTGGAGAGCCATGTAAAGTTAATAGTACCCCACTGTATAGTAAAATCATTGCTTGTGTAGAAGGAGAGGGGGGAAACAGAGAGGAAATTAGATGGTGTCTCTTTAGGAATATAACTTGGAATTAAAACATTCTCTAAGGTAATGGTCTTTATGAAATCTTTGTTGAAGCTCTATACTTCGAAAACAACAAAGAAGAAGTTTGGGAGAACACATTATCCATGTACTCATATGAAACTCTCTATGATTTCCAAAGTGAATACTTATGGTACTAGGAACTAAAGAAATATTTGCAAAAGGGTACCGTGTCTATTAATCTTGGCACCAAGCAATGAAGAGCTCTAAGAATCAAAGATTCATAATACCATTTGATAAATGGGGTACTATTGATAAAGCCTACTAGAATGGAGTTTTTATTCACAATGTGGAGAAGTCTAATTATGAGAAGGTTCTCTTATAATTGTAACAACCTTGGTTAAATTTCCATGTAAAAAAATATAAGACCAAGGTCATCAGACATGCATTCCAATTTGAATGGTGGGAAAAACATCCTAGCAGGTGTTCATTTGGTTTATTATGGCTAAGGGAAATTGACAAAGGCATTAGCACAGGAAAAGAGGCATTAATTGACATTTATTTATTAAAATAATGGAAAATAGGAGAAAAGAAAGGTGAAAGGTCACAGGTTGCATGTGATAAGGAAACTGAAGGAAAAAAATGGAAAACGAAGAAAATAGAGGCCTCATTGATAAAAAGACTTATGAGGATCAGTTGATAACCTTTTTGTCAGTTTTAGCTTAGAGCTCTCTCTCCTATTATTTCTCTCTCATACTCTTGGAAACTTATAGTTTCTTGGAGCACTCTTGTAGGAGTGTGGCATACTTGGGATTTGGAGAAAAAAGGAAAAGGAAAAAGCAGGAAAGCACAGGTGGGCATCGAGATCAGCAGCTATAGTGGATTTGCTTTGCAGGTACCAAGTTGCATGTATGATTTCCTTGCTAGTTTTAGCATGCATAGCACATGCATGTGGTTTCTTGGTTACGAGTTGTCATTTCCATGGGGGATTTACTGGATTGACAATGGTTTTTCCTAGCCTTACCAGTTCCTGGATAGCCATGGTGTTGTGGGTTTTATATTTTGTTTTCTGGTTGGTGCTCATGTTCCTTTGGTTGTGGGTTGAGTTACTATTTCCTGGAGCCTTGGTTGGACAAACGCTCTAGAAACCCTGTAACAACTTGACTTGAGTTACTAGTCCTCGAAGCCTTGGTTGGAAAAACACTCTAGAGCCCTTGGTGGGTTGAGTTACTAGTCCTAGAATCCCTGGTTGGAAAAATTCTCTAGAGCCCAACGACAGCTGTGGGTTGAGTTACTAGTCCTGGAAGCCTTGGTTGGAACAATCACTCTGGATCCCTAGATAACATGGATAGAGATAGATATGTTGATAGTTAGTGATGTACAACTGTGAGGTGCAATCATTGGTTAAGGTTTGAGGTGGTTTGGCCTCTAGAAGCCCTGGTTTGGTGTTCTCGGTTTATTCCATGAGATCCCACATTTGTGCTTGGAATATAGCACGGGGGTGATTGGATGAAAGAAAGATTTGGTTCAGCCCAACCTATGGTTGGGTGGTATGTGGAATTCCCTGACTTGGTTGGAATTTTCATATGTTAATAAGAGGTATTTTCTATTGTGATCTATGAGAAAATGTATTAATTATGATGGTGATATTACGGTTGAGTTCCATGGTTTATATGTTGATTATTATTGGTTTATGTGTTGGTTATTAGCTAGTTATATGATGGTTATATTATGTATATTGTTTATGGCTCTTGACATGTTTGATGAATATGTGATTCATTATCGAATGCATGAAGTAATAGATGTTACTGCAGCCAATATGAGAGGGCATTAGACCTTCTTGATGGTTCTTATATAAGTATGAGACCCCTATGTTCATATGTGTATTTATGACCTGTAGATTTCATGTTCATGATATGTGTGACAGAATGATTGTCATGGATAGGCCTTGTTAGGTCAATTTCTTGTCTAAGATTTGTCTGGAAGGATTTGTCCTTGTGTCATTCATGATTTTGGAAAGTTTCATTAAGTTATGGGTAGAGGTCTAGATCCTAGCTTGAAAAAGTGTCTTAAATCTCGCAGTCGTAGGCACGAAACTGGGTGAAAAATACTACAATCGTTCCCTTGTAGGCATCATGCGTGCGACCGGAGGGTTTCAGTTGAAATCAAGCAGTGTTGTGCTAGCATCTAGGAGATGAGGGAACTAAAAAAAGTGGTTTAACTCAAGGTCTGGGCACCTGGAAGCTGGGTGGTTTATCCTTTGGGGGTCCTGTAGAACCTTATAAGGAAGTCATTAAGGTGTTTGGTTTGTCGATTCCACTTCCTTAAGGTGATCTAGGAGGTTGAATCATATCATAGTAACTCTTCGTCACATTTTTACCCCATTAGGCCGGTCACTTGGGTAAATGTGGGAGGAGGGTGTTACAAAATTTGTATCAGAGTATGGTTCAACTCTTAGATTGGATGGGTGAAATGTGTTTTTTGTGCATGCATGAAGGTTTTCTATGTGCTTGTTATGTATGTGTTGTGGTGGTCATTGTTACAATTGTGTTATCATGTAGAATTTGATGATGTTTATGTTGGGATGTGTTTGTCATGAATGCATGTCAGTTGTATATGCATTTGTTATGCATGTTAGTGTCTATATGTTGTTATGCATGCATTTTCATGCTTATGGTTATGCACGCATGGTAGGTCAGGCATGCATCGTGGTGGTCATTATGTAGTTTGTGTCATCATGATGTTGTTGGTATGTTATGATGTTGATATGTTGGTCGAGGTAGAGAAGGAGATGAAAATAATCAAGCGAGGTTGCAACATTGGACCTTGGGGTAAGAGCAGATCATCATACAATTTTGTATGTTGGGTATGCAGGTATGTTGTTTAATGGTTTTTATAGGCATTAGGATTATGTACATGTTTTTCAGTTTATGGTTGTTACGGTTACATGTATGATAGATTTTAGTTAATCAGTGTGACCATATGTACATGCGTCGGTTAATCATGAAGAATAGTAACATGTTGTTCTCTACATTGTGGTCATATGCATGATGGTTATGGTCATTGTACTTAAGATATTGATGTTATATGTATCGTGCTAATTTGGATTGGTCTATGCAGATGATTGTGGTTATGATACTCAGGTGTGAGTCAATATAATTGTGATATTGTGTCGTACTAATTTGGACTGACTTGTGCGGATGTGATAGCCTCCCCTAAGATACATTGAGGTATGAGTTTTATTATGTCATCTATTTGGTGTTTGAGTCTTTGATTATGTCATCTATTTGATTTATCTAGCATTGTATGTTTACATGTTTCTTGAATGTTTGATTAATTGCATGATATGAGTATGTGTCTATAAGATTGCATGAGGGAATGATCTTGTTGTATGATGGTCATACTAACACATTATGTGTCGAGACAACTGATATTCACTTGAGTGTAGGTAAGTGATGGCTGTAGCATTATGATTGTGACGATGAATTGATTGTGGATTGTGATATGGATATTAGTATTGATAAAGGTTGATTTCAAATTAATAGATGTGATGTTTTGATCCTTCGAACATATGGCTGGCATGTGTGAACAATTGCAAGGAAACATCCTTGGTATTAACATGATAAGGTAATAGTTGATTTTTTTCTATAACTAACAATTGGGTGATATGATAGTGCATAATAAGATTCAATTTCAGCAAGGTAAAAGGTAAAAGAAAGGAGTTGGGTGAGAATTCATTAGACTATGTTTGGAAATTACAATTCCAAACGAATGAGTGCTTTGCATATAGGAAGTCTTCTTAACCTTGGTTTTGTCTAACATTATGTGGATATGTGTTATATTCATGAACATGTATTTGACAGTTATAATAATTAGTTTCCTAGTTATAGTTAGATTTGTCAAGGAATTGGAGTCCCTTGAGAATTGATATATTTACGTGTTCAATCACAAGTCAGCATTCTTGGGTACACCAAGGTAAGGTAATTGGCATATTGTATATCTATTTATGCACTAGCAGTTATGTGTTTATGGCAATATGATATAGGGGATTGCATGGCAAAAGAGATTGTCATGAAATCTTGAACAAGGCTCAGGTTGAGATTTCCCTTGGAAGCATTGGGAACCCATGGGGAATTGAGTCATGTTGTTTGTTGCTAGTAATTTGTGCTTTCGACCTTTTGTGATTTGTTTTTTCTTGGTTTGTGGTTTTTTTATGTCTAGTGTATGGCCATACCACTTTGTTTATGGTGTCGTATTGCTACTGGTTTTTCATGGTTTTCTTATTGTTTGTTTCTTGTTCTTCCCTTTTGTGTTTTGATGGTCTTGGGAATTGGTTGGGAAGGAGGAAGTTAATGGATCTTGGAGAGAGATGAATAAAATTCAACAGGTGATGTAAGGCCTAGATGAAGCTCGGTGCATGTATAAGGGAATTTGAAGGCAAGAGTATGACAACTAGTTGGATTGGTTGGGTCCATTGATGTGAATGGACGGTGGTAGGACAATCATGAGAAAAGTAATCAAGAAAGGTAAAGTAAATGGATTTGAGGCATCAGATGCCTTGGCTAAGTTGAGAACTATTGTTCTCAATGTTGTGCATGTTGTGCAGGGACAAGGGGAGTTATCTTAACCTTGAACTTATGATATCTGGTAATTATGTTGTGATCATGATTGTGTTGATGTCTATATATGTATATATGTATGTATGTATGTATGTATTATGTGCCTAACAAGGTCATCATGGATCATGATTGTTTTTATGCTAATGTTTATATGTATATATGTAGGTATGTATGTCGTTGTCTGACAGGATAATGATTGTTTTGTGCTAATGTTTATATATATGTATGTATCTATGTATCTGTGTCATTGTCTGACAAGGTTGTCAAGGATCATGCTTCTAGAGGAATGATTTCTTATGCAGGTGAATGGCATGAAGAGGTTCCTAGTCTTATGAGGATTCGAGTGGGAAGACTATATCTGACAAATCTATGAGGTCAGTATCATGTGGATATGAATTGATATTATGTGATTATATTATGTTTATGTTATGGTAGGTAATGTTGAGGGACACATTAGTGGAATGAAAGTAGTGTGATCAGCAGCATGTTAGGGCAAGCATCGATGGTGGAAAGACACTATAAGCAAGGTTGCCTAGTAGAGACAATGTGGTATCTGGATGTGTAGTACTACTATCGTGTATATGTTGTACACATTTTACATGTTGTACATGTGATGTTGTATACATGCGGTATTATGTATATATGGTGTTGTATACATGTCGTTTATGCAGTGATGTGTATAGATGGTGTTGTGCGCATGTTGGATATGTGTTGTTGTGTATAGATGGTGTTGTGTACATATGGAGTTGTATGCATGTTGTATATGTGGTGCTATATACACGTGGTGTTGTGTGCATTATTGTACATGTGGTGTTGTGTACAAGTGTTGTTGTGTACACGTTGTACATGTGGTGTTGTGTACACATTGTGCAGGTGGCACTATGTACATGTGGTATTGTATACACATCATACACGTTGTGTTGTGCACATGTGGTACTCTTTTATTGTGTTACGAGGATTGTGTAGTCATTGTATCGTGACATGTGTATTCGTTTGTGTTGTACTCTGTGTACATATATGTATTGCATTGTGGTGTACACTTGATGTAGGTGTATGTATTGTGTTGTGTTGCACACCAGGTGTAGGTGTATGTATTGTGTTGTATTTTACACCGGGTGTAGGTGTATGTGCTGTGAAGTATATTGTTTGTATGTGTATGTGATTGAAGAGGAGAGAAGGCAATAGGTCCTTGCCCTGTATGGTAACCAATCAAGTGTGTGTACGGAAAGGACAAGGATAAAGGTAGAAGCAAAGGACTGATTAAAGGATAAGTATCAATATTTCATTTCAGTTTTATTATGCATGTGATCTATGACTCTGATTTATGATGGTTACATGTGATCTATGGTTCAAGTTTATGATTATTGAATGTGATTCATAATTTTGATTTATGATGGTTGCGCTTTGAGATAATTAGATGTGATATGTTTATACATTATGATTTTATCAAACAGCTAGGTTGACTTGTTGTGATAGGAAGTAAACAAAATTACAAGTGTACCTTCTTAACTGGCCACAAATGAGGTATGGTGTGAATTTATTTCAATTCACTTGGAGTCTAATGGAAATTATGTGTTGCCAACAAGAAAGCATTCAAAATTCCTAGGCTAGGTGGTTGAAACTGATTGCAATAATTAGTAGCGTCAGTAAAAGGAATGGGAACATGCAACAGTTTGTTGGTAAAGCACTTCAGGATCAGGGCCATTGTGGGACATTGGTACCCAATAGTTTCCATTGATTTCCATGAGCATGCTATGACTGGTATGATGGTTTTGAGGCAGGGATATTCCTTGGTTTTTGGACTTTCGATGCAAGGAAACCTTGCCAAGGGAGGGGTTGCCCAATGGACTGTATATTAGAGAAGGGGATTCTCGTGGAACTTGGAAAATGTGTGACTTCATGGAAGGGGGTGACCAGATTTCCCTAAGGACTGTGTAGAAGAGAAGGGAAGGTCGGGGATGGAATTTGTTTGTCGTTAGCATTTCCAAATAGAATCAAATGCACATTGAGAGTGTGCCCTAGAACAATGAGCCAGTAACTGTTCACTAGGAGGACAAGTGGCACAAGATTGTAGTGTTGGACATTGGATGAAACTTTAACTTTGGCAGTGGATTCTGGACTTCCTGGGAAGGAGGTGAATCCTAGTATTAATTTCAGGGTGGAGGTGTGATCCTCTGCATTCCCTTATTGCTGATACGGGCATCATATCCTTTATTTTCTAGTTGAGAAAATGTGAATGTGTATATGTGTATATTAATGTAGATATGGTATCGAGTTGTGTTTATAAAGCTCCATAGACAATATGATTATTTGTTGGTTGAAGAAATGCGCATAAGTATATGTATTTGTTACTATAAATATCGTAATGAGTTGTGTTATAAAGCATTAGTATACAATATGTTGTCATGTTTTCAGCAATATGTCATTGTAAATATTGCAATGAGTTGTGTTATAAAGTTCCATGGGAAATATGTTTTTATTTTCAGCGATTTTGTTGGTTGTAGGTGTCATAGAACACTGAGGACAATGTTTCCCCAAGGGGGAGGGTTCTGTAATAGCCTTGATTAAAAATCCATGTAAAAAAATATAAGACCAAGGTCATGGGACACATATTCCAAGCTGAATAGCGGGAAAAACAACCTAGAGGGTGTTCATTTGGTTTATTATAGCTAAGATAACTTGCCAAAGGCATTGGAAAAGGCAAAGAGGCATTAATTGACATTTATTTATGAAAATAATGGAAAATAGGTGAAAGGTCACAAGTTGCATGTTAGAAGGAAATTGAACGAAAAATAATGAAAAATGAAGAAAATAGAGGCCTCATTGATAAAAAGGCTTTTGAGGATCAGTTGGTAACCTTTTAGTAAGTTTTAGATTGGGGCTATCTCTTCTATTCTTTCTCTTTCATACTCTTGGACACTTAGAGTTTCTTGGAGCACTCTTGGAGGAGTGTGGCATACTTGGGATTTGGAGCAAGAAGGCAAAGGAAAAAGTAAGAAAGAAAAAGTGGGCATCGAGATCAGCAGCTACGGCGGATTTGCTTTGCAGGTATTGAGTTTCATGTATGATTTCCTTGCTACTTTTTGCATGCATGACACATGCATGTGGCTTCTTGGTTATGAGTTGTCATTCGCATGGAGGATTTCCTAGATTGACAGTGGTTTTTCCTAGCCTTGCCATTTCCCGGATAGTCAGTTTGTTGTGGGTTTTATCTTTTGTTTTCTGGTTGGTGCTCATGTTCGTTTGGCTATGGGTTGAGTTACTAGTTCCCAGGGCCTTAGTTGAACACCACTATAGAATCCCTGTAACAACTTGGGTTGAGTTACTAGTTCTGGAAGCCTTGGTTGGACAAACTCTTTGGAGCCCTTGGTGGGTTGAGTTATTGGTCCTGGAAGCCTTGGTTGGATAAATGCTTTGGAGCCCAGTGACAGATGTGGGTTGAGTTACTAGTACTGGAAGCCTTGGTTGGAAAAAACACTTTGGAGCCCTGGACAACTTGGATAGAGATTGATCTAGTCATGGTTAGTGATGTCCAACCGTGAGGTGGAATCACTGGTTGAAGGTTGAGGTGGTTTGGCCTTTGGAAGTCCTGGTTTGGTGTTCTTGGTTTATTCCATGAGATCCCACATTCATGCTTGGAATATGGAAGGAGGGTGATTGGATGAAAGAGAGATTTGGTTCAGCCCAATCTATGGTTGGGTGGTACGTGGAAGTACCTGACTTGGTTGGAATTTTCATCTGTTAATAAGAGGTATTTTCTATTGTGATCTATGAACATATGTATTGATTATGATGGTGATATTATGGTTGAGTTGCCATGGTTTATATGTTGATTATTTTTGGTCTATATGTTGGTTATTAGTTGGTTATATCTTGCATATTTTTTATGGCTCTCAACATGTTTGATGAATATGTGTTTAGTTATCAAATGCATGACCTAATAGATGTTATTGCATCCAATATGAGAGGGCATTAGACCTTCTTGATGGTTCTCAGATAAGTATGAGACCCCTATGTTCATATGTGTATTTATGGCCTGCAGGTTTCATGTTCATGATATGTTTGACAAGATGACTGTCATGGATAGGCCTTGGCGAGTTAGTGTAGAACTTCCTTGTAGATTCAAACTGCTAATTGTAATTTACTAAAACATTAGACTTGAATCTACTATACTCACTAGTGGAAACAATTAAACGATCTCGAAATCACGAATCATGCAAGAGAAATAATTCAATCAACACATTACACAATTATTTCCTGGGTAAATCCACAACTAAGAACCCTTGCTATCTGTATATTGCATTAGTAAGAAAATACGAGAATATTACAATGCTTTACTCAAGGCCAAGCAACCTCTACACTATCTCTATTTGTCTCACAACTTCCTAAATAAGCCTAGGCCAATACTTAACCAAATTTTGGATTTCCCAAGTCCCTATTTTCTTGTGTTGTTTCCTTGGGAATTAGCCCCCTATTAATTAGGGAAATTCCTCAATATGAATTACGCAATCCTCTTAGGCCTTCCTCTAATTGCATGCACCACCTATACAATTTGGATGATTATACAACTGATAGTACACTTCCCTTGAACTCCAATCTCAATTGGGTAACATTTAGATATGACATGCATGAGTTATTTATGAGTGAATCACCAATTAACTAGTTGAACACATGAATCAACACCTCGCTGTCTGACCTCCTGCTAGTTCTGCCAATAGTTGGAACCATTTTAACTGAATTTAACTTGGTTAAACTGAATTAATTAATTACAACTCAAAATAAAATCAACCAAGGTTCCTATAATGTAAGATACAATCTACATGACTCTAGTCAAACCCTCATATCGAATTAACTGAGCCAACTAAGTCAAATTAACTTAGTTAACTCGTACAAGTTGTCTTGTGATGTGGAATTACAATTTTATTCCTAATTTAATTCAAGGACAAAATTAAATTATGATTTTCTTGTTGCATTTTCAACACTCCCTCTCAACAAGAAATGGATTATAATATACCTCAATCCTACCTCTATGAAACTCAAATTTTCCTCTTAACAATGCCTTAGTCAAGATGTTTGCATCATGAGGAATGTACTCCAACAACATGATTCTCCTCTGCACACAATCTCGTAGATGGTGATAATGGATGTCAATATTCTTGGAACGATCATGAAAAAATAGATTCTCAGAGAGTTTGATACAACTCTGATTGTCACAACAAATCATTGTAGGATCCATCTCCTGACCAAATAACTCAACAAGGATCTTCCTCATCCAGATAGCCTCACAAGTTTCTTGACTAACAACCATGTACTATGCGTCTCTCGAACTGGGTGCAACTGATCTTTGCTTCCTATTGTACCAAGAAACTATTTTTGACCCAATACTGAAGATTCCCCCTTATGTGTTCTTCCTGCCAGATGGACTCCCTACCCAATATGCATATGTGAAGCCTTGAAGCTTCACTCCCTCTATCTGTTTGTACCAAAGACCAAACTCAGTGGTGCCTCTGAGGTATCTCAACACATGTTTAGCTTCCTTCTAATAAATTTTAGTTGGCTTAACCATTTCTTAAATAAGCTGGTTAACTGCAAAACATATGTTTGGTCATGTGTTCACCAAATACATAAGTGAACCCAGAAGCTGCCTGTAAATAGTAGCCTCCACTACTTCACTTGAAGTAGCATCTTCCTTCCTCCAATTCCCTACTAGAGGAGTATCCATGGGTTTGATACTCTCCATGTGAAACTTCTTCAGTATCTCATTAGAATACTTGCCTTGAGAGACAATTAGTTCATCATCTCCTTTTCATACTTCCATACCAAGGAAATAATGCATGAGCCCTAAGTCCTTCATCTCGAATTCTCTTGCAAGATCCGCTTTGCAAGATTTTACCAACTTCTCATCACCAATTAGAATTAAATCATTGGCATATAATACTATAATCAATAATTTACCTTCAACCACAATATGGTAAAGTTTTTCATTTGCTTCACTTTTGGTGAAGCCCAACCTGGTGAAAAAGTTCTCAATCTTGGTGTACCAAGCACGTGGAGCTTGTTTCAATCCATACAATGCTTGCTTGAGCCTGCACACATGTGACTCTCTGTTGAAGGTATCAAATCCTTTTGGCTTCTCAATGTACACGTCTTCCTCAATCACTCCATTGAGGAATGTTGTCTTCACATCCATCTAATGTATCTTCCATCCCATCTGTGCTAAAAGAGCTAGAATAGATCAGATTGAAGAATGCCTTGCTATTAGAGAAAAGGTCTCCTTGTAATCAATTCCCTCCACCCGAGAGAACACTCTTGCAACAAATTTAGCCTTGTGTTTCTCCACGCTCCCATCAGCCACTTGCTTTACCTTGTAAATGCATCTGGAACTCACCTTTGACTTGGTTTTTGGTCTTGGGACCACTTCCCAAACATTGTTTTTGATAATGGAGTCATACTCCTCTACTATGGCATCAATCCATATTGGTTTCTACACGGATTCCTCGAATGAGGATGGCTCAATATCTACACTCTCACTCATCAGAGCCATGTAGCTAGTGTACCAATCTGGTGACCTCCTCTACCAGCGTTGTGATGTGGGTACTCCCACATTCTCTCTAGCATAATGCATCAACCTGTCAACCTCTCTGGTGCACTTCCTTCCATCTTTTGAAGTCTCTGCATGAGTGGGTGCTTCTACTCTCTACTCCTCTGCATGTGGCTGCTCCACATCATCCTGAGGTTCTTCCTTTGGAGTTAAAAGCTCCTCATCTACATGCAACTAAAGCTCCTTCTCAAGGGAACATCTCATGGCCTTCTCTTCATCAAACTTCACATATCTATGAACCACTTTCATCTTGTGAGATGGTAGGTACACGTGATAGTTGTCAGGTGTATCAGTGTGCCCCACAAATATGCCTAACTTAGTTATTGGATCTAGCTTTTTCCTTGCATCCTTGGTAACAAGACAGTAAAATGATGAACCAAAGATCTTGAAGTGTGCCACATCTGGTTTCTTACCTGAAAAATCTTCTTCTAGTGTACTCATCTCGAGAGTTGGATGAGGACTTGTGTTCAACACATATACAACTATGTTGCATGCTTCAACCCACAAGTGTAGTGGTAGGCCCTGATCATGTAACATCGCTCATGCATCCTTTCAACCACCCCATTATGTTGTGGGTTATGGTGTGTTATTAACTCTCGTCGAATGCCTTCTGATGCACAAAAGTTCTTGAATTCATTTGACACATATTCTCCATCATTATCGCTCCTGAGAGCCTTCACTTTCCTACCAGTGTCTTTCTTAATGAGTGCTTTAAATTCACAAAACTTAGAGAATGTATGATCTTTCTTCTGCATCAAGAAAATCCATCACTTAGATGAGAAATCATCTACAAATATTAATAATACCTGTGCTTGGTCGTGGAGGCTGTTGAGAATGGTCCACACACATCTGAGTGAACTTTTTCAAGAATCACTTACACTTGACTATCATTATCATGAAAGGTGGTTTTGGTGTACTTCCCCAATGTACACCCTTTGCATGTGTCTCTCTTCTCTAGTATACCATTGGGAAGTCCTGTAGAAATCTGTTGCATGAGCTTCAAAGCTCCTTGGTGCAAGTGGCCTAATATTCTATTCCACAATTCATCGATGTCTTGGCTCTGCACCTTCTCTAATTTCTTGCTCAAAGCAGCACAGTCTTCTACATCCAATTTGTAGAGGTTCTTCACTTGAATCCCAATCCGCTTCACTTGTCCTGAGGCTATGTGATGAAGGAAAACCTTTCCTTTTTTAAATATCACATTGTAGCCACAGTCCTCCAACATAGCAACTGAAACCAAATTCTTCTTTAGACCTAGAACATAAATGACATATTTTAATGTGAGAGGAGAACTAGAATCCATCTAAAAAGTAATAGTATCGATGTCGGTCACGCTATACCTTCCATCATCTCCCATTTCGATGTACATTTGGAGGTCCTTCTCCAATTCACTGAAGAATTATTTGTTGTCAGTCATACGGAATGAGGCTCCACTATCCAGATACCACACACTAACCATCATCGATGTCACCATGCAAGAAATGAGGGTGAAATCCAACTCGAATTGTGAAGAAAGAGCTTCACCTGCTACTCCTCCCGAGGGATTCTTACCAACCTTCTTGTGCAGAAAATTTGTGGCATAGTGTCCCAACTCATAAAAGTCAAAACATTTAATCTTCGACAAGTCCTTCTTCTTGTCTTCCTGACTAGAATCTGATTTGGAATCAGATGTATTCCCTTTCCCTTTATTTTCCTTTCCAGCTGAGGCATAGTGCTTCTCATCATCATGCTTGGATGAGGATCCATCTCTGGATTTCCACCAAATCTCTTCTTGCACCAAGTCATACGACAAACGCTCCCACTCTAGTAGCTTATCCCTCCCATTTATCGAATCTTTGTAGTTGTGCCAACTCCTGGGAAGGCCTAGAAGTGCAAGGATGACCATATCATCTTTAGCAATTGCAATATCAACACTTCCAAGCTCATCCTGACATTGGGTGAACTTGGTTAAGTACTTTGGTATTGTTTCAGTCTTCCCCATCTTGATTTTGTTGAGCTTGTCATTCAATGCCAGCTTCATGTGGTCACTGTTATTCTAAAACAAGGTTGTGAAGGCCTTCCACATTGCATATGGAGTCTCCTTCCCGTGGAGGTTCGAGACAATATGATCTCGAACTCCTTCTAGTATGATCCTTCTCGCCTTTGTAACACATTTCATCAACTCTGCCAGATCTTGAGCATTAGTTCTTGGAGGCTTAGGTATATCTTTGCCTATGGATTCCTTCAGCTCGTTGTCTTCCAACACTACCTCCATCATGTCCTTCCAAGCAATATAGTTTGAACTACGCTTAAGGGCATATTCTAGTCTCAATCAATAGAACATCATCCTATTGGCTCTGAAGAATGATACTGCAAATTCGATTTCACCTGCAAAATACAAACTCATATTCTCCTCTTCTAGAGTGATTTATGCTCTGATACCATGTAGAAATTCCTTGTATATTCAATCTACTAATTATAATTTCGTAAAACAATAGACTTGAATCTACTATACTCATCAGCAGAAATAATTAAATGATCGTGAAATCACAAAGCATACAAGAGAAAGAATTCAATCAACACATTACACAATGATTTCCTAGGTAAAGCCACATCTAAAAATCCTTGCTATCTGTATATTGCATTAGTCAAAAAATATGAGAAGATTACAATGCTTTTCTCAAACCTGAGCAACCTTTGCACTATATCTATCTGTCTCACAACTTCCTAGACAAGCCTAGGCCAATACTTAACCAAATTTTGGCTTGCCCAGGTCCCTATTTCCTTGCATTGTTTCCTTGGGAATTAGCCCCCTATTAATTAGGGAAATTCCTCAATATGAATTTCGCAATCCTCATAAGCCTTCCTTTGACTACATGCACCACTTGTATAATTCATATGATTATACGACTGATAGTACACTACCCTTGAACTCCAATATTAACTGGGTAACTCTTAGATATGACATGCATGAGTTATTTATGAGTGAATCATTAATTAAATTGAAGAACACATGAAGCAACACCCCACTGTTTGACCTCCTACTAGTTCCTCGAACAGTTGGAACTAGTTTAATTGACTTTAACTTAGTTAAACTAAATCAATTAATTACAGCTCAAAATAAACTCAACGAGGGACTCTAGTTAGACCCTCAACTTGAATTAACTGAACAAACTAAGTCAAATTAATTTAGTTAACTCATACAAGTTGTCTTGTGATATGGAATTACAATTTTATTCCTAATTTAATTCAAGGACAAAATTAAATTAGGATTTTCTTGTTGCATTTTCAACAGTGATCTCACCCACCTCACGTCATCCTTTGCTTCCATTTCACCTTCCACCACAATACTTCTATAGTCTTTTGTTTATATCGTCATCATTTTCATTATCTCGCTTTACCATTTAACAAAACTCTACTTCACTCCATTCTATCCTTATCACTCCTAACACACTTCACTCTTACTCTCAGCTCAGAATCGCAACATCCTCCTCTAAATCATCCAGGTAATAAATGTAGGTTTTAACTCCGTACATAAATTACCTGCATACAAATTCTAAAACACATAAAATAAACAATGCAAGAGAATAAAACATAAAACACATATCACAAAGATTTTCACCTGGATCCCAAAACTGGGACTACCAGCTTGATTTTTCATTATGTTCCTTTTAATGTTATAATACATATTTATACATGCTGAAGCATCCAATACCATGGACCGAAAACCATTGCGTCCAAAACCATGTGTGCAAAACATGCACAAAACCATAGGTAGGTCCACCCAACTTAATATAGTGTCCAAAACCAAAATTTTTCGGGGCACTGCCATGGACCCCATAGAGTGGGGTTACTTGCACCCCTCAAACCTCAATCGGTGCAATAAAGTGGGGGCTTCACCCCCCTTCTAACCCCCTAGTTAACTACGTGGGCTAGTCGTGGAAAGAATATAACACAACCCAACATTCTCCCACTTGTTGTTTTCTTTCCATAGGGGGCCATAAGAGAGCTTAGTCATTTATCCAACCCTGCAATGCCCATTGTTTCTCTACACCAAGAGAACTTCTCAGAGCTCACAGATTTTGTTAGTGCATCTGCAGTATTCTTCAAAGTGTCCACCTTTACTAACAACACCTTTTTGTCTTCTATCATATCCCTCACAAAGTAATACTGAACATCAATGTGCTTTGTCTTTGAATGGTAAGCAGGGTTCTTTGCCAAGAAAATTGCACTTTGGCTGTCACAGTCTATCGTTACAACTCCCTATACTAACCCCATATTTGAACACAATCTCTGCAACCAAACTGCTTCCTTGCTTGCATGAGTGGCTACCATGTATTCTGCCTCTGTAGTTGATAGTGCCACTACAGATTGTTTCTTACTCATCCAACTGACTGCACCTCCAAATAGGTTAAACATACCCACTTGTAGATCTTCTCTGATCCAGATCTCCAGCCCAGTCTACATCAACAAAGCCACAAATATCCAACACTCTGTCCAATCCTGGTCTTCCTTGGTAGCACAAACCATAATCACTAGTGCCACGCAAATACCTGAAAACCCGCTTCACTGTTGTCGAGTGCTCCTTCCCTGGTTTTGACATAAACCTGCTCAATACTCCCACTGCATGTGCAATGTTTGGTCTAGTACAAACCATTGCATACATCAAGCTACTGACTGCGCTTACATATGGAACATGGGACATGTCCTCTTCCTCTTCTTGTATCTTGGGACACTTTTCAGCAAATAACCTCACACCTACAGGAATAGTAACCTTCACCGCCGGTTTACTATCCTGCATATTAACCCTCTGCAATATTGTCTCGACATCTTCCTCTGGTTTAACCAGAGCTTCCTCTTTGCCTGATCTCTTTTAATTTCCATGCCCAAAATATAGTTTGCAGCACCAAGATCTTTCATGTCGAATTTGGAGGACATTGGGTCTTCAAATCCCGGATAACTTCTTTGTCATTTCCAACCAGCAACATATCATCCACATACAAGACCAGATAAATAACACGATCACCAATTAATTTAAAATACACAAAATG
>APFE031241648.1:4025-48530 GCA_000404065.3 Pinus taeda | reverse complement strand
CAATACCATGGACCGAAAACCATCGCATCCAAAACCATGGACCAAAAACCATCGCGTCCAAAACCATGTGCGAAAAACATGCACAAAACCATAGGTAGGTCTGCCCAACCTAATATAGGGTCCAAAACCAAAATTTTCCGGGCCGCTGCCCTGGACCCCATAGAGTGGGGTTACCTGCACCCCTCAAACCCCTTGTGACTCCCCCCACTATGCAATCGATGTAATGCAGTGGGGGCTCCGACACCCTTCTAACCCCCCAGTTAACTACGTGGGCTAGTCGTGGAAAGAATATAACACAACCCAACAATAAAATCCTCCATCTCCTCTACTTTTAATTAAAAAGAAAATTGCTAAAATGGCCAGGAAATACTTTGTCTACATCAAATACACACATTCTAATGGATACATAGAGGGACATTTTTAACCCCATTTGTTCACTGGACCTCATGCAACTTTGTCAGAACCTATTTTCTAGCCAAATTGAGTCAGAGAACCCCTTTCGAGTAGTTAATTCTAGTCTTGCTATTGCCATTTCCCCATACTTATCCCTTCCTAGAGTTTATCATTTGGTTGACTTCATCTCTTTACCCCCACTAAAATTTTGTGATTAATTCTTCAGGGAAGAACATTTTACAAGTCTCTGCTCAATTAATTCGCCAAGCCCTAAGTTTTCCAAAGTTTGTTAGCTATACCACTTTAACAAACGATTCTCTTTTAGCCACTCATCAATCTCTTTCTGAGGAGTATAAGAAGAAATTATTTGAATTCATTCCCCCCCCCCGCCCCCAAACTTTGCTCTCTCTTCAACTATTATAAATTTTCCCATAACCATATTTTCTTAAACTGTTAAAACAATTCTTTCGGTATTGTGGGAATATTGAGGAAGGATGATACAAAGATAATCAATTACTAGGATTTGGGGGTTTTCCATATAATGATACATCCAAACATTGTATTAGACATTCCATCTTACTGGGAGCACTCCATCAACCTTCGATTCAAGAATTTTAGCATCACTAGATTCTCCAAATTTCCATCTCTACTTATCTATCTTTTCCTATACACCCATCTTAATCAATTTATTGATGTGGGGTTGAATATTGCTGATCCTATTAAAGAAAAGAAACGTGTAATTAATTGGAATGATATTGTCAGAAGGAGAGAGAATAATGAAGGATTTTCCTACTATATATCTTCTTTTATGACCGTTGTATATAAGATCATAAATGACCATCCTGCTCCCAGAATCCTTCCACAAGCTAGGTCACTTTTGCAGTTGAGTAAAGATTTTATAGTTAGTGATTGGTACATCTTGGAGTATTGTTTAGAACAAGGTTATATTGTGCAGAAATTCCACCCTACAAGCAACCTGTATTAGCACCAATGAGAAATTTTGCTTTGGAATTTATCAGATAGAGCCTAAATGTGGACCAAATTTATTTTTTCCCAGCTCGAAAGGGTTTCTTGTTTAAATTATCTAGAACAGTGGGTCCTTTTATTGTGAATAATAGTTATGATGCACATGAAGTAGAAAAGATTATGTAAGAATTTAGTTTTGGACAAGGAGAAAAATGGTTCATTATTATCCTCATCAATCAATTTCCAAAGGAAGAATGGAAATAACTTGTGCTCCATATACCCATGAAGAAAAAATATAGTTGGAAAAGTTGGTAAATATTGGTATGGAAGATTCATAACAGAAGATAGATTTAGAAACTCCTCTTCCTAAGGAAAAAGGCTTGAAGAGGAATTCCCTTGAATTTATGGATGTTGATACTGAAGGCTCACAATCTAACAGGAAAGCTAAGGTTCAAGAAGGAGAAAATGAATCTTCACAATTGATTCAAAATCCCTTAAGAGAAGTAGGATTACAAGTACAAATGGGAGATACAGTATGTTCACCTTCATCCCCAATTCCTACTGAAGAGGAGGCTTCTTCCCTCAATGCTTTATAGAAATATTTCTAGCAAATTGTGGAGGGAAAAGTAAAATTAAGGGGAAATGTTACAACATATATGGAGGCTCAATCAACCCCAAATTACCAGACCATACTCTTATCATCCATGGACTAGGAAAATAATAAGCTCAAAATATCTCTTACTCATCCAATTTCTCAAACTCTTTGATCAGGCATAGATTTCAAGACAATAAATTTGTTTGTGGATACTAAATACATTCCTCTACCTAACAAAATCAATCTACGTAGGTAAACAAGTGAATTGATTTATAATTATCTTGGAAAGTCTTCTTTGGAAGCTAGTAAAGCAGAGGAACTCTTGGAAAAAGTGATATACCAGCTTAAACAGGAAAGGGAAAATATCAGATCCTTGCATACCCAAAATGAAGAATTCAAGAAGTCAATCATCAAACTAGGAGTAAATCATGAGAGATAGTAGTGATTCAAGCCTTGCTACAAAGTATAAAGTCAGAAGTTGTAATATTGAGGAAGAAATTTGTAGATTTTTACTTGTACATTCAACAACTTATGTGATATGCTAAAACATAAGACAACAATCTACTCTACTCATCAGCGGAAACCAAAATTGATCGATGAAAACGCTAAGCAGAAAATAAAGAATTTCAATTGCACATAACACAATATTTTTATGAGGAAAGCAACTGCTCAAAACCTCGACTATCTATGTTGCATTAACCAGAAGATCTGAGAAGAAAACACAATGTTTGTTCAACCCGGACAATTCCTGCACAAGTACAATCTATCGCTCTGCTTCAAAAGCCAGCTCAAGCCAACACTTAGCCAATTTTGTTGCCTGCCAAGCCCCTACTTCCTTGCACAATTCCTGGGAGAATTAGCCCATATTTAATTGGGAAATTCCCCCCTCATTACTGCACAATCCATCATAGGCCTTCTACTGATTGCATGCACCATCTGTACAACTCAAAAAATTATACAACTGATAGTACATTGTCCCTGAACTCTAATCTCAACTAGGTCTTCCTCTAAACTGACATGCATGAGTTATTTATGAGTGAATCTTCAGTTAGTTGGTGGAGCACTAAAGCTGCATTGAAGTTGATCCCCACTACTCTACCTCCTACTATTTCCTCCAATTGTTTGAACTAATTTAACTGATTATAACTTAGTTAGACTGATTTAATTAATTACAACTCAAAAGAACTCAATCTGGACCCCTAAAATTTAGGAATCACTCTACATGACTCTAGATAGACTTCCAAATCGAATTTATTGAGCCAACTAAGTCAAATTAACTTAGTTAACTATTACAAGTTGCTACGATAATAGAATTTTGATTCAAGGACAAATTAAATTAGGATTTATTGTTGATATTTTTAACACTCCCTCTCAATAGGAAAGGGATTATCTGCTACCCCAATCCTGCCTCTCTGAAACTCGAATTTTCATATTAACAAGGCCTTTGTCAAAATATATGCATCTTGCTCCTCCGTGGGAATGTACTCCAGCAACATGATTCTCCTCTGCACACAATCTCGAAGATGATGATACCGGATAACAATATGCTTGGACCGATAATGAAAAATTAGATTCTCAGAGAGTTTGATACAACTTTGACTGTCACAATAAATCACTGCTAGATCCATTTGATGACCAAACAAACCAAAAAGAATCTTCTGCATCTAGATAGCCTCACAATCTATTTGACTAGCAGCCATGTACTATGCATTTGTTGAACTGAGTGCAACTGATCTCAATTTCCTGTTGTACCAAGAAACAACTGCTGACCCAGTACTGAAGATCCCACCTGATGTTCTCTTCCTGTCGGATGGACTCCCTACCCACTCTGCATCGATGAAGCATTGAAGCTTCACTCCATCTGTCCATTTGTACCAAAGACCAAACCGAGTGGTGCCTCTGAGGTTTCTCAACACATGTGTGGCTACCTTCCAATACAGTTTGGTTGGCTTAACCATAGCTTGAATAAGTTGGTTAACTGCATAACACATGCTCGGTCGTGTGTTCACAAAAGACATGAGTGAACCCACAAGCTGCCTATAAATAGTAGCCTCAACTACTTCACTGGAAGTAGCATCCTCCTTCCTCTAGTTACCAGCTAGAGGAGTCTTCATGGATTTACTGCTCTCCATGTGGAACTTCTTCAGTATCTCATTGGAATACTTGCCCTGAGATACAAACAATTCCTCATCTCCTTGCAATACTTCCATCCCCAGAAAGTAGTGCATGAGCCCCAATTCCTCTTTTCGAACTCTCTTGCAAGATCCTCTTCAGAAGACTTGATCAACTTATCATCACCTGTCATAATCAAATCATCGACATATAAAACAATAATCAACAATTTACCTTCAACTACAATATGGTAAAGGCTTGCATTTTCTTCACTTTTGGTGAAGCCCAACCCAGTGTACTAAGCATGGGGTGCTTGTTTCAGTCCATACAGTGCTTGCTTGAGTTTGCACACATGTGAATCTCTATTGAAGGTCTAAAATCCTTCAGGTTGCTCAATATACACCTCTTCCTCAATCATTCCATTTAGGAATGTTGTCTTTACATCCATCTGACGTATCTTCCATCCCATATGCATTGACAATGTTATAATGGATTTGATTGATGAGTATCTTGCTACAGGAGCAAAAGTCTCATCATAATCAATCCCCTCCACTTGAGAGAACCCTTTGGCCACAAAGTTGGCCTTGTGTTTCTCCACACCACCATAAACTACTTTCTTTACCTTGTAAAGCCATCTAGAACTCACCACTGACTTGTTTATCGGTCTTGGGACCACTTCCCAAACAATGTTGTTGATAATGGAGTCATACTCCTCAACCATGGCATCAACCCAAACTAGTTGTTGCACTCTTCCTCAAAAGAGGATGGCTCAATCTCTACACTCCTGCTCATCAAATCCATGTAGCCAGTGTACCTCTCTAGTGACCTCCTTTGCCTGCGCTGTGATGTGGGTGCTCCCAAATTCTCTCTAGCATCATGAAATAGCCTGACAGTCTCTCTAGTGCATTTTCTCCCATATCTGGAAGACTCTACATGAGTGAGTGTTTCAACTCCCTGCTCCTCTGCATGTGGCTACTCCGCATCATCCTGAGGTTCCTCCTTTGGATCTAAAAGCTCCTCATCCGCATGTAGCTGAAGCTACCTCTTAAGGAAAAATCTCATGGCCTTCTCTTCATCGAATTTTACATCTTTTTACGAACCATTGTCATCGTGTTGGTTGGAAGGTACACCAGATAGTTGTGAGGTGTGTCATTGTACCCGAGAAATATGCCCAACTTTGTTGTTGGCTCTAGCTTTTTCCATGCATCTTTGGTAACATGGCAGTAGACTGATCAGTGATGAACCAAAGATCCTGAAGTGTGTCACATCTAGTTTCTTCCCTGAAAAATCCTCTTCCAATGTACTCATCCCGAGAATTCGATGAGGGATTATGTTCTGCAAATAAACAGATGTGTTGCATGTTTCAACCCACAAGTGTAATGGTAGGCCCTAATCATGCAACATCACTTGTGACTCTCCCACAATACTCTTGTTCTTCCTTTCATCCACCCCATTCTGTTGTGGGTTATGAGGTGCTATCAACTCCCGTCGAATGCCTTCTGATGCACAGAAGTTTTTGAACTCATTTGACAAATACTCTCCACTGTTATCACTTCTGAGAGCTTCCACTTTCCCGTCAGTAACTTTCTCAACAAGTGATTTAAATTCACAAAACTTTTTGAACGTCTAATCTTTCTTCTACATGAAGAAAATCCAATGCTTACGAGAAAAAACATCAACAAATAAAACATAATACATGTGCTTGGCCATGGATGATGTCGAGATGGTCCACACACATCTAAGTGAACTTGATCAAGGATCAACTATGCTCGATTGTCTTTGTCATCAAACGGAAGCTTTGGTGTACTTCCCCATTGTACACCCTTTGGATGTGTCTCTCTTCTCTAGTGTACCATTGGGAAGCCCTGTAGAAATTTACTGCAATATCTTCAAAGCGCCATGATGCAAGTGACCCAATCTCCTATGCCACAACTCACTGATGTCTCAGCTCTGCAGCTTCTCTGCTTTAGTGCTCAAAGCAGTGCAATCTTCTACCTCCAATTTGTAGAGGTTCTTCACTCAAACCCCTATCCTCTTCACCTGTCTTGTGGCTATGTGACGAAGGAACGCCTTTCCCTTACTAAATATCACATCATAGCCTCTATCCTCCAACATGGCAACATAAACCAAGTTCTTCTTCAAACCTGGAACATACATAACATCTCGCAAAGCGAGGGGAGAACCAGGATCCCTCTAAAAGGAAACTATACCGATCCATGTTGCATTATACCTCCAATAATCACCAATCTCGATATGTAACCGGAGATCCTTATCCTCCAAGTTACTGAAGAGCTCTTTATTACTGGTCATATGGAATGGAGCTCCACTGTCCAGGTACGACACACTACCTATCATTGATGAAACCATACGTGCGATGAGGGTAAAATCGAGCTCGAACTGTGAAGCAAGAGCTTCACATGATGCTCCTCCTGAGGGATTCTTATCGGCCTTTTTGTGCAGACACTTTGTGGCAAAGTGTCCCAGCTTGTGATAGTGAAAACACTTGATTTTCGACATGTCCTTCTTCTTGCCACCCTAACAAGAATCTGTTTTAGAATGAGATGACTTCCCCTTCCCTTCCTTTGTCTTACCCGCTAAGACACAATTCACATCATCATCATGCTTTGATGGGGATCCATCTCTGGTCTTCCACCGAATCTCTTCCTATATCGAGTCAGACCACAATCGCTCCCACTCTAGTAGCTTCTCCCTCCCATTAACTGAGTCCTGGTAAATGTTCCAGCTCTTAGGAAGTCCTAGAAGTGCTAGGCTCACCAGTTCGTCTTTGGCAATAGTAATCCCAACACTTCCAAGCTCATCTCGACATTAGATGAACTTGGTCAAGTACTTCGGAATAGAGTCACCCTTGTCCATCTTGATATTTCTGAGTTTTTCCTTCAATGCCATCTTCCTATGGTCACTTCTATTTTGAAACACATATCACTACCTTCCACATTGCAAATGGAGTTTCCTTACTGTGGATATTCGAGACAATATGATCTCGAACTCCTTCTAGGATAATCCTTCTCGCTTTTGCCACACACTTTCTCCATTCAACCATATATTTAGCATCAAATGATGGAGGCTTCAGAATATCATGATCTATGAATTCCTTCATCCTGTTGTCTTCCAACACTACCTCCATCTCGTCCTTCCAAGCTACGTAATTCAAGTTTCCCTTAAGGGCATACTCAAGTCTCAAACCATAGAATGACATACTGTTGACTCTAAAGTATGAACCTGCAAATTAGATTTCCCCTGCACAACAAACTTTAATTGTTCTCTTCTATAATGTATTCAACTCCGATACCATGTCTATTTTTACTTGTAGATTCAACAGCTTATGTGATAAGCTAAAACATAAGACAAGAATCTACTCTACTCATTAGCGGAAACCAAAATTGATCAATGAAAACACTAAGCAGAAAAGAAAGAATTCCAATTGCACATAACACAATATTTTTTTGGGTAAATCAACTGCTCAAAACCCCAACTATCTATATTGCATTAACCAAAAGATCTGAGAAGAAAATACAATGCTTGTTCAACCCAAACAATTCCTGCACAAGTACAATATATCTCTCTACTTCACAAACCAGCTCAAGCCAACACTTAGCCAATTCTGTTGTCTGCTAAGCCCCTACTTCCTTGCACAATTCCTGAGAGAATTAGCAAATATTTAATTAGGAAATTCCCCACTTGTAACTGCAGAATCTATCATAGGCCTTCTATCAATTGAATGCACCATCTGTATAACTCAGAAAATTACACAACTGATAGTACATTGTCCTGGAACTCTAATCTCAACTGGGTCTTCCTCTGAACTGACATGCATGAGTTATTTATGAGTGAATATTCAGTTAACTGGTGGAGCATTGAAGCTGCACTGAAGTTGATCCCCACTACTAGACCTCCTACTAGTTCCTCCAATTGTTTGAACTATTTTAACTGACTATAACTCAATTAGACTGAGTTAATTAATTGCAACTCAAAAGAACTCAACCTAGACCCCTAAAATTTAGGAATCACTTTACACGACTCTAGATAGACTTGCGTGATATTGGTTATATTGGCACTGGGGGGACTTGCATGCCATCACATATGTTAGCTTAAGATTAGTTTTTTAGCTTGAGGTTAGTTTTCTGAAGACGTATTTATTCAAGAATACATGTTGGAGCGGGGTGGGGAATGGAATTATGGATGACCACTTTAATAGTTACAAGGGTGGCATGTGTAGTCATATGCTAGCTTGAGGTGGGGATGTGAAATCTCAAGATGTGAGATGGTTGATAAACCATGTACAAGGAAAATTATCCTAGTAAACTGGTGAATACAACTACTACTTACCCATGTATTCCAATGGATGGTAACTTTTTTATATGTACTTTAACAACAATATTAGGACCAGGTTAATCTCCTCGAGTCAAGTTTAAGGGGGTGATTGTTAGGTTAGTTCAAGTAAACTTTCGAGTAAACTTGATTAGGTTATAGATTCAATTTACTATTGGGGGCTTTCAAGCTCCACTTTGTTATAATCCATGGTTTTTCCCATGGTATTCATATTTAATGTATCCTATTTCAAGGCATTTCGATTAAAAATTATTGTGTTTGTGGTTTATTATTATCATGTGTTATTATGTACATATATTTTTCTCTTGTTTTATTTTCTAACATAAGTGCCTACAATAGTATTATGTCCCTCACACTTGTTGGGCGAATATGAATTTCTTCAAAATGCATGCCATGTATATTATTATTGCTTGAAATGTTAGAATTCTCCCAAATTCCTATTTAAAAGTGGGTTCAAACTTGTTTTAGTCATCATGTTGAAAATTAAGATCGATTTTTTTATCTTCAAAATACAATATACTTAATGAGTTTTACCAAGTTGCTTGAGAATAAAAAATGGTTCAACATTATCTATAAAATATTTGAAACTACATAAACGATGAGTGTACATAATTACACCAAATTATTGGTTAGTTTTGCAGTAAGAATGAACACCATTAAATATGTTTAATATTCTAGAAGTAATATAAAGCATGTACATATATGATACTATTTGGTTTAACCATATTTTATGATTAAGTTAGAACTAAAAAAATTACTAATATTATATAAAAAAGAAACTTGTATTCACAAAAAAGTAATTTCATATTCACAACAATAAATAACAAGAACACATATAATACTTGATATATAAATTATGGGTACCCCAAATCCAGGTGCCCTGTCGAATTACGATGCTCATAAAGCCTCCCATGCCAGTGCACTCTAGTGCATTAATAAACAAGGCCAAGTGGTGATTCTCCTCTGTCATCCTCGCAGATTGAATTCAATGTCAAGGAGAAGGTGGTGGATGGAAAAGGACTTGGAATTCATACCTTGCTTGGGACATGGATTCAGACATTATTCCTCATAGGGATATTCATTCTCACATTCAAACTGCTCTACAGGTGGCTTGCCTCTGTTGCATTTGCAGTGCAACAAAGATTAAGGAGCTTGGCATTGAGGGCAGATATTTTTCTTACTTGACAGTTATGGTTCATGAACAGGGATGCCCCAAGAGAGAAGGGTGAGGAAGAGGGCAGTAGCCTCCCTCTCCATGGCATGGACAAGGGTGGAATAATTCGATGAAAATCTTCCACAACATATCAGACGCTTGGTCACAACGATGGAAGCACAGGAGCTCAGGAATGACTTCTAAGCGGGGGGTCCATCATCACTTGGATCTTGGCTGGATCCACATGCACCCCCTGTTCATCAACAATGTATCCCAGATACTAAACTTGGCTCATGCCAAAAGTTCATTTCTCCAAATTGGCACATAACTTGTGTTGCCGCAGTGTTTGGAGAACCTGTCGGATGTGGTGGAGGTGCTCTTCCCAACTCTAGTTGAAGATCAGGATGTCATCCAAATATACCACTACAAATGAGCTGGTGAATGACCGCAAGATGTCATCCATTAGCCTCATGAAGGTTACAAGAGCATTCATCAACTCGAAAGGCATAACCAACCATTCGAAAAGGCCCTCCTTGGCTTTTAAGGCAGTCTTCCACACATCAAAGGGTTCGATTGGTACCTAGGGATATCCTGACTTCAAATCGATCTTGCTGAAATATTTTTCCCCCTTCAGTTGGTCCAGAAGGTCATCAATCCATGGGATCAAGTACCTATTCTGGACAGTGATCTTGTTCAGTGCCCGATAGTCAATACAAAGTCTCCAAGTCCCATCCTTCTTCTGTACCAACACGATCGGGCTCCCACAAGGCGATGAACTCAGTCAGATGTGACCTTTTTGCAGCAGCTCCTAAATCTACCTCTTGATTTCATCGTTCTCCAGAACAGAGCACCGATAGATTGGTCCGTTGGGCAGCAACGCACTTGGGGTCAGATCAATGGAGTGTTTGACCTGGCAGTGTAGAGGAACCCCTGTGGGGGAGGTGAAGATGTCCTCGTACTCCCCCACGACCTTGTCCATCTATAGTTATCGTGCGGAGGGGCCCTGTTTGGAGGTCGTGGCCATCGCCTTCTTCTTTCCTTGACGGCATATCATCAGGAAAACAAATTTCTTGGTTTTGGACATGAGCTTACTGCATTGTTTTGTAGTAACAAAAGAGATGGCGGTAGGCGGTGTTACCTCCAGTATCCTGTACAACTTATTTCCTAAAGTAACAATGAAAACACAAGGCCTTGACTCATATACAACATGTCGCTTCCACAAGTATGGTTGGCCAAATAATACATCACAAACATCAAGGGGAGCAATGCCACACAATACCTCATCCGTGAAGGGCTTGATGTTGTATGGAAGGCGACACTGCTGGCTCACGCGAAGATCCCGTCCTTGGTGAAGCCACCTGATGGTGTACGGTTGTCGATGTGCTGTGGTCGGTAAGCCCATCCACTTCATGACCTCTGCCGAAATGAGGTTCTTTTGGCTCCCACTGTCAACAATGAACTGTAGCGGGGAGCCCTTTACCCACATCTGGGAGTGGAAGATGCGCTCCTCCTCCTCTGGATCTTTGGGTTCCTCCTTCTAGATATTCGTGGTGGCAACAATGGTGTTGGGCTCCACATCAATAATCTGCTTCCCTTTGTCATTCCCCTTATCCTGTTCTGACTCAGAGTCTGAACATGCATCTGATTCCGAAAACTTTAGCTCAGCCACTAGTGACTGCTTGTCCCGACACTCACTTGTGTTGTGAGTGGAGCTCTTATGGAACTCACACAACTTTCCCGTGTCCTTCTTCGACTTCACGGTGTTGTCCTTTGCTTGTGGCTTTGGTGGGTTTTCCTAGGCCACCTCGCCTTGGCTTTTTCCTTTGTTCAGCGGTTTGGGGGCGCCTTTCCCTTACTTCAGATTTTCAAATCCAAAGTCTCGCTTCTTCTGTTTAAACTTCTGCTTGATCTTGACAATGTATCGATACGTCATGCCGAGCGAGGAGATTCTAGGAACTCCATCTCGTCTTGGATGTACCTATGTAGGTAGTCATGGTATTTGAGTACCAAATGCAGCGCAGAATCCTTGACACCCAACTTTGTAGGAAGGGTATGAAAAATATTGTTAAACTCTGGCACGTCTTGGTCCCTTCCTTGCCGCAACGTGGTCCACTTTATTTATTTATCCTCATAGCTTTTGACAGGGTAGTATTGCTCCTTGATGGCATTCCAGAATGAATCTCAAGTGGGTGTGACTGAAAAAAGTGAGTTTGTAGTTTCATCCTTTTGCTCGCAGTATGTTTCCCACTAGTCCTTGACGTGGGGGATGGCTTTGAGAAGAGCGAAAGTAATCTTTTCTCGGTTGGAAAAATAATGAACAGAAGAATACCCTTCTAGTAGATTTAACCATTTATCTACAACGTTTGCATCTATCTGACCCTCAAATATGGGAATGTAAAAGTTAACTTGTATCTTAAAGGGTGTGGTGCTTCTAGAGTCGCTGCTGGAAGTAAATGTGTTGCCCCTGGGTAGCCGCTGAAGGATCTGGGAAAAGTTGTCCATCATTGCGTTCCTTTGTCGCTCGAGGGCTTCTTCGAGCAAGATTTTAATAAGATCTCCTACCCCCTCGTCTTTCTTTTCATCTGCATGGGAGGCTGTCAGCATTTGCAAGGCTAGTCTTGCAAATGTTTGACCAGTTCAAGCCCTAACTCCTTATATCTCGACCTCATTGGGGACATGCAAAGAAAAATAGAGAGACCAGACCACTTTGATACCACTGATCCAGATTTAAACAGGAACACAACAAATTACATAGATAACCATAAATACAGAGATGCAACAAAAATAATACTTCATTTCATTAATGTAAAACACTGAAATATGCTTACAAACAGAAATGGAAATAAACTAGCTCGGGCGATGGTAGCTTATCTCTAAGGAGAGTTGTGGTGGCTACATGCCTCTGAACTGTCTTACAATGAGGCTCGAAGGCATATTTATTGTTGAGAAACAATGAAAAACCATAAAAATCCAAAACCCTAACCCTAGGAGATGAAGGGCCAAACTCTCGGCCTCGTTTTGGGTAAATTGGTACATCAACTTCCTAAGGTCGTAACTTTGGCATACGATCTCCATTTGATGTGCATAATACCTCGTTATAAAGATCTATCCAAGGACTACAACTTTGGGATGAGCAACATCAGTCCATGGACCCATGTTGCTCCCAGTTTTCCCAAAAATATGTCGTTTAGGGCCTCAAAACGGCTCCAGAAATCTATGACCTGAAAAACTGCCAAAAATAGTAAATTGTGCTACAAATAAGGAAATTGAAAAACTGAAAGAAATAGTGGTGGGGGTCCAAGTGGAATTGGCGGGTGGCCACCAATATCCACCTGGATCAAAAATTCCATAAAAGTAATCCAATTTACTCATTTAAATTGTTCCCCAACCATCCTTGATGGCTTGTCTATTTTTTCAACTATGGGGATGATGACACTACCCAGAAAACTGGCCAATCATAGAATGGCCACTCCTAGGATATCCAGATAGAAGGAAATACCCAAGCTTGTCATGCTATCAGGGATTTGATCATAGAAATATTCATGCAATATTTTAGAGTAAATACCTTTGCTATTTCAAAGATATTAAATTGTGGAGTTAACCAGATAACCACTTGAAGGTATTGTAATTATGAGGCTATCAAATAAATCGTGTATTTTTGCTACATGTATCCTCTTATTTTTAGTTAAATCTGTAGTTATCATGCTCTAAACAGAAACGAGCATGCCAATTCCAATCCTTTGGAGAACATCTATTTCTCATTCCTTTCATGTTATTCTTCTGGTTATAGGTACAAGGCAATGATCACATATAGTTATGAGAACAATCCCACAAAGCAGGGAAAGGGCCACAAGAGAAGAGTGGGCAACCTAGAAATGTGAATCGAGGTTTCTATCCATAGTGCTACCTTGCTTTATGGATAAAGACATGCTCTGTGTGACTGCAACCATTTCAAGGATTAAGAAAAAGAACTAGATGGGAACCATGCTTAATATAAGCTTCATTTCCTCTACTTGAGTAACTGTGTAGACTTTTCATGGATTTAGATTTGTATCCCCTTTCTATTAGTATTTTTTTCTAATAGAAGAAAAAGAGTACAATCATCAAATTAAGATTACATTTATGGATCTAAATTCTCAGAATAGTTCTGTTACAAATTAGTTCAACTACATGATTGATCACAATTTACATTTAGAGATAAAAAATAAGCAAAAGTCAAAATGCACCATGACAAAACTAAAAATGTTGTGGCCTTGAAGATCGTCAAAAAATTAACCTTGAATCTCATAGTTTGATGCACCGAGACTCCAATAGATTTCCATGGGCGAAGGACTGATAGTGTATCCTGCCCGATGTGGCGCTGTAACCAACCTTTGAAATTTTGTCAGCCTCGTCGTTTTCCTGTAGATATGGGAAATGGAGATATTTTGGAAAACACAAAACAAAGCCCTGATTCTCTATTTTCAATTGGAAAACATCGAAGACTCCAGATTGCATTTACCATTGCCCACTCAATGATGGATTTGGAATCGCCATAAATGAAAATGTCCCTAAGGCCAAGCCAATTTTCAAAAAACAAGACACCTAGAGTGTTAGAAGTTCACCATGGTGTTGGAACCTTTTCCACTGCACTAATGGTCATACCACTACCACAAATGCCAAAAGATGAAGCACCATCTAAAAATCCCACAAGGAAGGAGATCCAAAGAAGTCGAGGAGGATGGGTGTTTTTAATGCCTAGGGAAAAAGGTGGAGATAATTCCATGTAATAGGTTGAGATATTACAACAACTTTTCCCACTGTCTGCCTACACCTGTTAAAAATAAGAGCATTTATGGCTCGCCCGATGCCCCAAAGAACAAAGAAAGACAATGGCTTGTGTAACTTGTGATCCATAGTCCACCGACCAAGGAAATATATGGTATTAGACCTATCCAGATTTGCTTGAATGTTCAGTACATTAAGAAACCTAAATCAGACTAAGGATGCAAAGGGGCAGGGTAGGAAAAGATGGTTTATGTCTTCGCCATTTGATAGAAAGACACCTCATTCACTCGGGCTCTGCAAGCCATGCTTAATAAGATTGTCCTAGGTCAATATACGGTTGTCAGCTACCAACCAAGAAAAACACTTGAGTTTAAGAGGCATGTTCCATTTCCAAGACCATGATAGCCAAGGGAAGTGAGGGGTATATTTGTGAGGAAGTGTGATAATGTGATATGCCTCATGTGCAATGACCATATCTTGATGGGATCCTCCAAACCAGATTAGTCCATATGCCTTGGGAGAGAGAACAATCCTAGAAAGTTGAAGGCTTGAGATATAGTTTTTCCATTTTGGAACAAGATGATTAGACAGACAAAGGCCCCTTGCCAAGTTAGATAGAAATTTCAAATTAAAGATACATTTCATATTTATGGATGGCTTACTTTGGCTCGAACAAAAACTCTGTGTGAGATGGTATATTTGTGTGCAAACTGAGCGAGTTGTGAAGGTAATGGAAGAGCCAAAAACTTTGTGTGAAATGGGTATTTTTGTATGTAAAATGAGTGAACCGTGGGGATAATGGGGTGATTGGGAAGAAGGGAAGGCGACACTGCTTTCATAATTTCAAATGGATTCCTCTGGATTTGGTGGAAACTATGTGTGAATTTGGCATTTCTGTGTGGGAACTAGGCGAGTTGTGGCGAAATGGGGCAATTGGGAAGAAGGGCGAGTTGTGGGGGAATTTATGTGCACAAACTAGGTGAGTTGTGGGGAAATGGGGCAATTGGTGAGAATGGTGAGTTGTCGAAAAATGGGGAAATTGTGAAGAAGGATGAGCTATGGGAGAATGGAGAGAAGATGACTGAGAAATTTGGGAGAAGGGCGAGTTGTGGGAGGAAATTTTAGACTGAGTATTGAGCCCCTCCCCATAATACAAATACGATAAACCTTAAGGGCTATGCACTGAGTCATGGTCAATGATCGTCAATAACCAAGGTCATATTGTGACAAAGATTGTCTCATGGTCGAACGCCACATTGTGACAACCATGGTCCAACATTGGATTGTGACAAATATTGTTAATATGGATATCAACCATGGTTGACCATGGTCAACGATGGTAAACCATGGTCAACCATGGTCCAATGTTGCATTGTGACAAACATTTTCTTAATATGAAAATCAATCATGGTCAACCATGGTCCAACGTCGCATTGTGAAAAAGATGATCTCAATATGAAAATCAACCATCATCAACCATGGTCAATGATGGTCAACCATGGTCAATAATCATGGTCACATTGTGACAATGATTGTGTTTTAGTCGAGCATCACATTATGACAACCATGTTCAACCATGGTCCAACATGGCACTGTGACAAAGATTGTCTCAAAATGAAAATCAACCATGGTCCAACATCGCATTGTGGCAAAGTTTAGTATTGGTTTTAATAATATTAAAGTTTAATATTGGGTTATAATTTGTAGTATTAGGGCTTATAATATTTTTCTTAGGGCTTAATATTAATCGCTTGGGTTTATGAATCCGAAAAGATTTTAATATTAATCTCTTGGGTTTATCAATTTGTTAGGCTTATAATATTGATCCCTTGGGTTTAAAATTATTTCCCTTGGTTTATAATCCATTGAATTTATAATATTAATCCCTTAGGTTTATTAATTCGTTGGATTTATAATATTAATTTCTTAGGTTTATAATATTAATTCTAAGGTTTATAATATTAATCTGAGGGTTTAATATTTATCGCAGGGTGTAATGTTATTCTATTGGGTTTATAATCCCTCGAGTTTTTAATATTAATCAATAGGTTTATAGATCCCTTGGGTTTATAATATTGGTCCCAGGGTTTCTAATGTTAATCATAGGGTTTTTAATATTGATCCCTTGGGTTTATTATTAGCTTAGGTTTATAATGTTAATCCAAAGGTTTATATTGTTAATCTTGGGGTTTAATGTTCATTTTAGGGTTTATAATACTTACCTTCGGGTTTATATCCCTTGGGTTTATAATAGTTACCTTCGGGTTTATATCCCTTGGATTTATAATATTAATTCCTTTTATTTAATATTATTCCCATGCGTTTATAATCCCTTGGGTTTATTGGTCTGTTGCCTTTATGATATCAAACCCATGTGTTTATCAATCTAAGGGTTCATATTCCAAGGGTATAATATTATTCATAAGGTTTATAATATTAATCCAAGGGTTTAATTTAAATCTCTTGGGTTTATAATACAAATTCCTTGGGTTTATTATCCCCATGGTTTTTAATATTGATCCCTTGGGTTTAATAATCGCTCATGTTTAAAGTGTTAATCCTAAGATTTATAATATTAATCTTAGGGTTTAATGTTTATTTTAGGGTTTATAATATTTACCTTAGGGTTTATATCCCTTGGGTTTATAATATTAATTTGTTGTGTTTAATATTATTCCCCCGGGTTAATAATTCCTTGGGTTTATTAGTCCATTGCGTTTATGATATCAATCCCTTGGGTATATTAATTGAAGGGTTCATATTCCTAGGGTATAATAATATTCAAAAGGTTTATAATATTAATCCCGGGGTTTAATTTAAATATCTTGGGTTTATAATACAAATTCCTTGGGTCTATTATCCTTTGGGTTTTCAATATTGATCCCTTGGGTTTGTTAATTGCTTAAGTTTATAATGTTAATCCTAAGATTTATAATATTGATCTTAGGGTTTAATGCTTAATTTGGGGCTTATAATATTTACCTCAGGGTTTAGGAGCCTTGCATTTATAATATTAATTCCTTGTGTTTAATATTATTCCCCTCAATTTATAATCCCTTGGGTTTATTAGTCGTTTTCCTTAATGATATCAATCCCTTGGGTTTATTAATGTAAGGGTTCATGTTCCTAGGGTATAATATTATTCATAAGGTTTATAATATTAATTGTAGGGTTTAATTTAAATCTCTTGGGTTTATAATCCATCAAGTTTATAATACAAATTCCTTGGTTTTATTATGCTTTGAGTTTTTAGTATTGATCCCTTGGGTCTATTAATCGGTTAGGTTTATAATGTTAATGCTAATGTTTATAATATTAATCTTAGAGTTTAAACATTTATTCTAGGGTTTATAAAATTTACCTAAGGGTTTAGGAGCCTTGGGTGTAAATATTATTAATTCGTTGTGTTTAATGTTATTCTACTCGGTTTATAATTCCTTGGGTTTATTAGTCGCTTGTCTTTATGATATCAATGCCTTTGTTTTATTAATGTAAGGGTTCATTTTTGTATGGTACAATATTATTCATAAAGTTTATAATATTAATCCTAGGGATTAATTTAAATCTCTTGGGTTTAAATTCCATAAGGTTTTAAATACAAATTCATTGGGTTTATAGTATCAATATATTTCATTTATCAACAATTATATATTTAATAATTAATAATTTTTATAAACTTATTATTATTATTATTATTTATCTTATTATTAGTTGGTTATTTAAGAGTATAAATAATAATATAATAATAATGATAATGATAATGTATTAATTTATAAATAATAATATAATTATTTAATGTTAATATTATAAACAAAAAATAATAAATACGGCTAATATATGTCTATTGACATTTATCAACAACATTTATTAATATTGTTTGTACATGTGATTGATATATGCCAATCAACCATATTATTAATGTGGTTATGCTAGTAAAACTTATAATATTATACAACTGTAATCTGAGCACAAATTTACAATTAATACAAATACTCTTATTTCCGTAGTAAAATAATAATAATAATTTTATTGAAATAAAAAATGCATTTCCCTCCCACTTATGTAACTTCACAAATGAATAAACTTGAAAAAAAATTAAAAAATTACAGATTATTCGACACAAGAATAGGTTTTGAAGTCTTAACCACTCACTAATATATATATATAATTCTAATTTTGAACCCACCTAATCAAAAAGAAACGGTTTATGATTTCAATCCTATTATATTAGAAACTACCTCACAAATGGTTCCGTAAGTTTCATCCTCAACAATAGTGTTAAAAAGCCAATTCCTTAGTCTCCCATAAGTAACAAATATAAAATGCCCAAAAAATCTCATGCTTAATGTACAAGTTTTTTCCTTTTACATATTAATATTTTATTTTTTGAAAAAAAAAATGATAATCTATTTCATCCTTTTCATATTATATAGAGTATATTTTAAAAAATTTATTATCTTTTAAAAATTATTTATTTTTTTTTTTTTGATAATTTAATACAAATTTATGAACATTTTTTTATACCAATTCTCGTAAAATATCTATTTAATATTTTGGTTATCTCATTTTTTAAAATTAATTTGCTTAATCTAAAATGCCATATTTTATTTAATTTTATCTTCCAAACTCTATAGGTCTTATTTGCTTAATCTAAAATGCCATATTTTATTTAATTTTATCTTCCAAACTCTATAGGTCCTAAAAAAACCTTGTAACACATTTAAATGTAATTTTGGAAGCTTACTCTTCTTATGCCTTTTTATGTAAAGAGAACATGCTATATTGTCACAAAAAATATCATTCCATTTATTTCATATTTTAGGAGGAAGAACACTAAGATTGATTTATTTTTTGGGTTTTTGTAAAATTGTTTTTACATTTTTGCTTAAAATCTTGTAAGACATGTTTTAATTATTAAAAAAATGTTTAATATGAAATTTAAAATCCAAATAAATTTAAGGATAAGAACTTACTGTCTATTTATAAAAGGGTTGATTGCCTTTTCCATAATGTTTTAGCTAACCAAATCCTCCTAATGTTATTTGGGTTTCAAAATAGTAATCTTTGTTTGGAGCTATGTTTCACTTGGCTCATCTTTTTCTTCAAAAGGATATAGAATTGTAATGAAATATGTGACAAAGTTTACAAATTATGGCATCTTCTCTTTAAATTGATGATAAAAAATAATATGCCTTTTATTTTTTAGTATTTATTTTTAAGATTTCATTATGTACCTATTATCAAAAATAAAATAATTTACTATATTGTTGGTAATATTTTATTTTTACTTTAATTTCACGAGGCAAATGTTTTTTTGGATACTCCTTTTATAAAAAGAATCAACAATTCAACTGTTTGCAATATGTTTAAATACACACACACAGACAAGCTTCTTTGAAGGGACATTAATGAATATCAATTTCGAAAACTTAGTAAAGGTAATCATTTTTATTTTTCACCATTTTTTTTTAATTTTTTGTCTATCTTTTCCATTTTTACATCACATGGTCTCTATTTCAAGGGTTTGAAGTGCCACTTCCTAATGCATTTATCTGAAACCATGCACATAACCATGCCTCAAGTATGTTAGGTTTACACTAGAATTATGATTGGACTCTTTTATTATATTTTTGTGGTGCACCATAGATAATGTTTGTTTCTTAAAGTATACACCCTTCCAAATAATTTGAATTCTCAAAATGTGTTACATTTTGAAATATTTTATCTAAATTCTCATTGCAATTACCCAACTTCCATTCATACTTTATGTAGAAACATATTTCCTTCAATATCTAGGCTTTTCTAACATGTTTTTGATATAATATCACTTGAAAAGTGCTTTGTTGTACAACAAAATAATCAAAATTGGTCCCAAATACTTCGTCTTGAGCAATTGAATCATATTGACTTACAAATTCAAATCAATTCACAATTGCTGAGTTCAAAAATATTTCTACAGAATCCACATTATCTATGATGTGCTTATGAATTTACAAATCTAGGATACTATTATCTAGCTCAACAACATCTAAAAACAAGTTTAGATCTATAACAACAAAAGAATTCTAATAAAATTCTTGAAGCATAGATCATCATATATAAGATGATCCTAATTATGCCATTACACTTCATCCATAAAAAATATTATATAAATACCTTGTTACAAATCTAAAATGCTAAATATACAATGTCATGTTACCAATATAATAATGCAAATTACATAAAATACTTTAAAAATAATTATTACTAAGACAAACCAAAAATTACTATCATACACTATTTTGATTAATTAATTAAAATTTAACCCAAAAAAATACAATTCAATATTATTTATATAAATTAAATATATAGAACTTATAAACCCAAGCTAAAAAATAATACTCATGCCGGAACAACAACACTCTAGAAACATGGTTTTCAAGAGCCTTAGAGATGAGCTGAAGCTTGATGGTGGAAACAGGAGATGCGATGTCTGCAAAAACCCTAGCACCCTTCATCCCGATCTCCCCCAAATTATCTCCAATGAGTGATTCCATCACCTAGTATGTGTCTCCATATAACTTCATAAATATGAGTAACTTTATGTGAATATAAAGCTTTATTATTACATTTTAGATATGATGAGGTTTATATAATTAAGGAAGAGAGGATAAAGGAATTTGGAAACTTATTTAATGCTAAAAGGGCGAGAGAATATAGATATGACCAACAAATAGTTATAATGTGTGGGAAAAGACATTTTAGTAATTATTTTATGTACTATTTGTCTTTTATACTTGTCCTCATAATAAGATCTTTTGATAAGGTCAATGAAAGTAACAACCTAGTGATCATGACATAATTTGCAAATGCCATCCAATTGATATGAAATATGGGTTCAAATGTAAAATGGATTGAAGATGATTATTGAGCTTAAATCCCAATTAATAGTTATTGGATTTTATTACTTTGAGGACATTGCATCTTCAAGATGAGGAAGAATGGCGATAAAAGCCTAACTATGGACATTAAGAAAAGACCATCAAATATGAAGTAGCATATAGTCACATAATATTCTAAAATGATTGACATAACTTGTCAAATTAAAGAAGACACTAGCCATTTAGGCAAGATGTGGAGATGATTAGTAAATTTTCATGGATATTCCATTAGAACATTTCATCACAATAGATCTGATAAAATATTGAAATACTTACTGTGAATGTAATCCTTTTTAGATCTCAGACTATTTATTCATTGTTTTTATTCTTAAAAATAAATTAGCTCAAATGCGAGCAATATAGAATGAAAAAAAAATACACAAACCAACCAAAATAGGCACAAAAGTTTGGCCTGTGAAACCCTTATGGAAGAAATTCTAGCTAGAAGGTGAGGATGCTTTGCTCTCTATTCTCTAATATGAAAAAACATGTAGATAATTAAATATATATATATTATATATATTATATATATATATATGAGATACTCTACCTAAGACCTATGGCTTGTAAAGTTACTACAAAATACTAACCCCTTTTGTATTTCTCTCTAACTTCATTGTAACAACCCTAGTGAAAATTCCAAATAAAAATATATAAATGCCACAGATGATGGGACACATATTCCAAGCTAAATGGTGGGCAAGACATCCTAGTGTGGGTGTTCATTTGGTTGTTTATGGCTAAGGAAATTGGAAAAGGAAATGGCTAAGGCATTAAAATGAAAAAAGGTATTTTGACACATGTATTTATGAAAATAATGGAAATTAGGAGAAAAAGGAGGTGAAAAGTCACGGGTTTCATGTGAGGAGGAAAATGAAGGAAAATAATGGAAAATGAAGAAAATAGAGACCTCATTCATAAAAAGGCTTCTAAGGATCAGTTGGTAACCTTTTGTCAGTTCAGTTTTAGAGCACTCTCATTATTCTCTCTCTCTCTCTCATACTCTCGAATACTTAGAGTTTTCTTGGAGCACTTTGGCATTGGAGCAAGAAAGGTAAAGAAGGCAAGAGGAATCAAAGATCAAGTAGGGAAAGGTAGGATCAAGCAGCTACAATGAGCTTCATTGTAGTTATCGACTTGCATGGGTATTTTCCTTGCTAGATTTGGCATGCATGACACTGCATGTGGTTCTTTTCTATCATGGCATGGGTTTTTCCAGGTGTAACAAATTTTTTCAGCCTAGCATTTCCATTTCCGGATAACCATGGTGTGATGGGGTTCTCATGTTTTGGTTGAGCTAGATTGCCGGATGGATTTAAAGTTGAGTGGGGTGGATCTCTGAATGATAGAGCACATGGCCTAGTAGTCCCTGAACTGGATTGTGGATCACGGTAAAGCCACTAGCCTAATGACCCCTGAGCCAGACTGTGGGTTGCGGTAAATCCAAGATTGTGTTGCCTCAGTGGGCCTAGGAATCCTTGTCGGTGAATGGCAGGATATACAGTAAAGCCAAGAGGTCGTTTACTCTCCGTTGGGTGTAGTAATCTCGAGTTTGGGATATGTGGTAAAGCCTGGAGAGTGGGTCTCAGTTTAGGGCCTAGTGATTCGAGTTTGGATTGTGGTAAATCATGAGAGACTAGGAGACGGGAAAATTCCTCACGGTGTAGGTGGAGAAATCAGGTGGAATCCATGCTTGATTGGCCTAGTGATCAAGTGGAGATCACGGTAAAACTTGTTATGATGTTTTCATTGTGTTGGCCTAGTGATCTGGGATGGATTACGGTAAAGCCTGGTTTCTATTGATGAGGGTGAGGTGGTTTAGCCTCGGTATGCCCTAGTTGAGTTATTTTGGTTTGAGTCCCAAATTCATGCTTGGAATATGGCATGGCGGTGAATGGATCAAGAGAGATTTGGCTCAGCCATTCTATGGTTGGGTGGAACGTGGTAGTCCCATCTCTAGTTGGTTTATTGCATTCATTAATGAGAAATTCATTCCATTGATTTTCACGTGTAAATGTACTGATGTATATATGGATTTTTATGCCTGATATGTTTATTGTATTTATGCTCCTATTATGTTGGTTATATGCACATTTTATGACGACAACTATGTATGGCTCTCAACATGTTTTTACTTGTATATTAATGGATAATATGTCTATGACCTAATAGAGGATAATGCAGTAAATGGCATGAGGGAACAATGGTTCATAGCGATTCTTAGATAAGTATGAGATCCCTACACTTAATTATGTTGTTTATACCTATAGGTTACGTGTCGATGATATGTTTGATGAAATACATGTCATGGTTAGTAGGGTTCTGGTTAAGGTCTTGTTGATCTTATTACTTTTGAATCATTGTTTCCCTGTACTTTACTTGATTCTAAGCTTTCATTCAATTTTGGACAGTGGCCTGGGCTCTGGGCCTGAAAAAGTGGCTTAAATCTCGAGGTCGTTGGCACAAAATTGGCAAATTTAGTCCACAATCACTGGCAGGCAGGCATATCAGAGAGACTTTAGGTCTCTAGTCGCTCCCTTTCCCATAGCATGAGAGCGACTATGGCCTCAGAGGTCCAAAACAATAGTGGGACCCAGGAATAGGATGTCTGAGTGGTTGACTTGTCTCCTGAGGGTTCTGTTGATGATGTTGGATGACTGTGTGTGATGTTCCATCAATTCCACTTCCTTAAGGTTACCTAGGAGGTAGAATCTAATCATAGTAGCCTCTTGTCTCATGTTTACCCCGGTTGGCATGTTTACTTGAGTGGATGTGGGAGGAGGGTGTTACGGAGTGGTATCAGAGCATGGTTCAACCCTTAGACTGGATGGGTGGTGTGTGTGTTGGTCATGCATGCATGCCAATTGCATGTGTGTCTCTTACACTTGCATTTCATGTGCTTGTTGCATTTGCTTGATGATTGATTAGGGTTGTAGTATAGTTATCGTGGAGAATTTGATATTGATTTAGCGAAATGTATTTGTCATGAGTATGTGACTAGTTGCATATGGATTATATGTCACTTACATGTTGATTTTATGTCGCCTACTTACATCCTTGTATGTTAGGTTACATTCTTGAATATTTGCATTACATATATCAGTCTTGTAGGTTGATTACAATATTTGATTTCTTATGTTTGACTACATGCGTTTATGTGTAGGTGTAGTTGATTTGGCATTGCTTATGCATGTTGTTGGTTGCAAGTGGAAATGTGTACAATGGATTAATGGTTGTTGTCATGCATGAGGTCATGGTTTGTGTACTTGATATGGTAACACATTGATGACTGGACTCTAGTTAGAATGATGTGTGTATGGTTTGGTACTCATTTGTTATATGTCTATATACAGTTCTTATGCATGTATGGTCTTGGTTATAGTTTGAATATTAGGTCAAACATGCCTCGTGAAGTCATTGTATGCAATTTAGGTCACCATGGTGATAATAGTATGTTATGATGCTAATGTGTTGGCTGAGATAGAGCAAGAGATGTAGATCATCATAATGAGGTTGCAACATTAGGCTTTGGGGTAAGAGCAGATCATCATATAGGTATTGTATGTTGACATGCAGGTATGTAGGTTAAGGATTGTTATATGCATTAGGATTATATACATTAGGTTTATTGACATGTATTTTGATGTTATATAGATGTTAGTTGATTAGTGTAATTATATGCACATGAGTCAGATAGTCAAGAATGATAGTAACATGTGGTTGTAAGCATTGCTATTATTGGTTAGGTTAGATAACTTGATGATTATGTTATATGATATGTTGTTGATAAGTATGTTATAGGTTAATGTGTTGATGCTATATGAGAGTTAGCTTGACGATTATGTTTTATGTTGTTGATGAACATGATATATAGCTTATTGTTGCTATGTGCTATTAACATGATGATTAGGGTTATTTCATTAAGATATTGATGTTCTAATTTGGATATGTGTAGTGGTTATGTTCATTGCATTGAAGATCTTGATGTTATATGTATTGTGTTAACCTGGTTTGACCTATGCAGATGGTTATGGTTGCGATATTCAAGTATGAGCCGACATATTTGTGATATGGTGTCGTACTAATCTAGATTGATCGTACATATGTGATTGTTATGAATGAATGACAAATACTTAAAAGCTTATGACGTGAACATGTTAGTTAGTTACTATTATGGATATCATGATTTATGTTTGAGTTGATATGTTGTGAAGTTGTATCATGCTAACCTAGCTTTATTGTGTAGACAAGATAGCCTCCCCTGATATACATTAAAGTATGAGTTTTCTTATGTCATATATTTAGTGCTTGGTTGTTTGATTATGACGCTTATTTTGTGTTTGAGTGTTTGGTGCCTAGTTGATTTATTTAACATGGTATGTTTGCAAGTTGGTTGAACGTTTGATGAATTTCATAATATGAGTATGTGTTCCAATGATTTTTCTTTAAGATGATTGTACTAATACATATGTGTTGAGAAAGTTGATATGTACTTGAGTATAGTAGGTGACAGTTGTAGCATTATGTCTAATGACTATGAGTTGACTATGGATTATGACATGATTGTTTCTAAAAGTTGATTTCAAATTGATAGATATGATTGTCTTGATATTTGGAACATGTGGTTGACATGTGTGAGCAGTTGCAGGAAACATGCTTGGTATTAGCGTGACAAGGTAATAATTGATGTGTTTATATAACTAACATCTGGGTGACATGACAATATATAGTAAGACTCAGTTGCAACAGGGTAAAGGTAAAAGAAAGGAATAAGGTAAGAATTCCTTTGGCTATGTTTGGAAACCCTAATTCCAAACGAACGAGTTCTTTGCATATAGGGAGTCTTATTAACCTTGATTTTTTTTGACATTATGTGGATATGTGCTATAGTCATGAACATGTACTTGACAGGTATATTAGCCAGTCTCAAGTTGTAGGTGGATCTGTCAAGGGAATTGGAGTCCTTTGAGAGATGGCGTTGATGTGTTCAGTTACAAGCAATGTGCTTGGCATGACAAGATAAGGTAACAATTGTATTGTTATATTTATTTATGCACTGACAATTAGTGTAGATGGCAGTATGATGTAAGGGACTGCATGGCAAAGAGAGGTTGCCATGAAATCTTGAAGAAGGCTCTGGTTGAGTTTCCTTGGGAACCATGGGGATTGAGTCATAGTGTTTGTTGTTAGTCTTGTGCTTTTGGTCTCTTTTTATTTGCTTGTGCTTGATTTGCAACTTTATTTATGTCTAGAGTATGGCCATACCACTTTGTTTGCGGAGTTGTGTTGTTATTGGTTTTCATGGTTTTCTTATTGTTGTTGTTTCCATTCTTGCCTTTTATGTTTTGAGTCTAGGGAATTGGTTGGGAAAGAGAAAAGTTAATGGAGCTCGGGGAGAGCTGTGTGGTACCCAACAGGTAATGTAAGACATAGATGAAGTTGAGATGTGTGGTACCCAACAGGTAATGTAAGACACGAATGAATTGGTGTATGAGTAAGCGCATCGGAAGGTAGGACTATGATATTTGGTTGGCCTGGTTGGGTCCATTATGGTAAATGGAAGATGATAGGACATACATGAGAAAGGTAACTATAAAAGGTAAGGTAAATGGATCTGAGGTGTTGGATGCCTTGGCTATGTTGGGAATCATTGTTCTCAATGTCGTGCATGTTGTGCATGAATGAATGAAGTTATCTTAACCTAGACCTTATGTAATATGGTAATTATTTTATGATCATGATTATGCTGATGTTTATATATGTATGCATGCATGTATGTATGTATGTTGTTGTCTGACATGAAGATGATTATTTTATGCTAATGTTTATATGTACATATGTATGTATGTATGACGTTGACTAACGAGATCATTATTATTTTAGGATGTATGTATGTGTACATGTATCTATGTCACTGTCTGACAGGGTCATCAAGAATCATTCTTGTGGAGGAATGATTGCTTACGCGAGCAAATGACATGAAGAGGTTCTTGGTCTATGAGGAATCAAGTGGGAAGAGTAGTCATGACAAACATATGAGGTCAGTGTCATGTGAATATGAATTTATATTGTATGCTTGTATTATGCCTATGCTTATGTTATGGACAGGTTATATTGAGGGATATATCAACAAAGTGAAAGCAGTTTGGTCTGCGACATGCTGGGAAAATCATGGATAAGACACTAGAAGCAAGGTTGCTTGTTACAGAGTTAGTGTGGTTTGGATGTGTGGTACGACTGTTGTGCATATATCGTATATGTTGTACTTGTTGCACCCGTGATGTTTTGTGCATGCGGTGTGGTGTATATTTAGTGTGTGCACATGTTGGATATGCAGTGTTGTGTACAGATGATGCTATGTACATGTTGGGAATGCAGTGCTATGTACAAGTGGTGTTGCGTGCATGTTGTACATGTGGTGCTATGTACATATGGTGTGGTGTGCATGATTGTACAAGTGGTTATATGTGAATGTGGTGCTGCGTACATGTTGTACAAGTGGCGCTATGTGTAGGTGGTGCTGTGTACATGTCATGCATGTGGCGTTGTGTACATGTGGTGTCGCATACATGTCATGCGTGTGGTACTGTGTACGCATTGTACTGTGGTGCAATGTACATATGGCATTGTGTACACGTTGTGCAGGTGGTGCTTGGTACATGTGGCATTGACGTACGTGTGGGATTGTGTGCATATCATACATGTTGTGTTGTGGGCATGTGGTACTATGTATGTGCATTGTGTAGTCACAATATCATGAAATGTGTATTCATTGTGTTGCACTCTATATACGTATTTGTGTTGTGTTGTACACTGGGTGTAGGTGTATGTGTTGTATAGGTGCATGTATTACATGGTGTTATATGCAATGTGTGATGCACACTATGTGTACGTGCACATAGTTAAGGAGAAGGCACTGAGTGTTGTCGGGTGCGGCAATCGATCCGGTGTGTGTACAAAAAGAACAAAGGTAGAAGTAAGGATTGATGAAGAATAAGTATTGGCAGTGTATTTTAGTTTTACTATGCATATGGTATATGATTCTGGTTTATGATGGTTACATGTGATTTATGATTTTTATCTATGATGGTTATGTTTTGAGCTAACTTGATGTGATGTTTTTATACATGATGCTAGTTTGACTTGTCGTGACAAGAAGTAAATAGGATTGCAAGTGTACCTTATTGATGAGCTACCAATGAGGTATGATTTGAAGTTATTTAAATTTATTTTGAATCTAATGTAAGTTATGTGCTTGGTACAAGAAGCACAAAAATGCTTAGTTGGGTGGTTAAAATCAACTGCAAGAATCAACAACAACAGTGAAAAGAATTGGAATATGTAGCAGTATGTTGGTAAAGCACTTCAAGAACAGGGCCATTGTGAGACACTGGTTCCCAATAATGTCCATTGATTTCCATGAGCATGCTATGATCGGTATGATGGTTTTGAGGCAGGTATATGCCTTGGTTTTTGTACCTTCCAATGCGAGGAATCCTTGCCAAAGGATGGATTGCCTAGGATAGGGGATTCCGGGGAACTTGGAAGGTGAGTGACTGCACGGAAGGGGGTGACCGGATTTCCCGAGGGACTATGTAGCAGAGAAGGGAAGGTCGCGAATAGATTGATTTTGGTCATTAGCATTTCCAAATGGAATCAGATGCACATTGGGAGTGCACCCTGGAACAATGAACCGGTCACTGTTCATTGAGAGGACAAGTGGTGCAGGATTATAGCACTGGACACTGGATGCAGATTTGACTTTGCAGTGGATTCTTCCTGGGAAGGAGGTGAATTCTAATATTGCTTTGAGGGTGGAGGCGTGAGCCTCTAGATTCCCTTGTTGTGGATGCAGGCATCATATCTTTTATTTGCTGGTTTTGCAAACGTGCATATGTGTATATGTGATTATTGTAAATAGTGTAATGATTTGTGTTAAAAAGCTCCACTATGAGGTATGTTGTCATGATATTTTTTTTAGCAGATGGTCATTGTAAATACTGCAATGATCTATGTTATAAATCTCCATGGGAAATATGTTTTGTTTTCAACAGTCTTGTTGGTTATAGGTGTCATTGAACACCGATGAATACCATGTATAATGGGACATGTATTCCAAGTTGAACGATGGGCAAGACATCCTAGTGTGAGTGTTCATTTGGTTGTTTATGGCTAAGGAAATTGGCAAAGGCAATGGCTGAGGCATTAAAAGGTAAAAAGGTATTTTGACACATTTATTTATGAAAATAATGGAAATTAGGAGAAAAAGGAGGTGAAAGGTCACATGTTGCATGTGAGGAGAAAAATGAAGGAAAATAATGGAAAATGAAGAAAATAAAGGCCTCATTCATAAAAAGGCTTTTGAGGGTCAGTTGGTAACCTTTTGTCAGTTCAGGTTTTGGAGCACTCTCATTATTCTCTTTCTCTCTCATACTCTTGGATACTTAGAGTTTTCTTGGAGCACTTTGGCATTGGACCAAGAAAGGCAAAGAAGGCAAGAGGAAGCAAAGATCAAGTAGGAAAAGGCAAGATCAAGCAGCTACAACGTGCTTCATTGTAGGTATCAACTTGCATGTGTATTTTCCTTGCTAGATTTAGCATGCATGACATTGCATGTGGTTATTTTCTATCATGGCATGGGTTTTTCCTGGGGTAACAATGTTTTTCAGCCTAGCCTTTCCATTTCTGGATAGCCTTGGTGTGATGGGGTTCTCATGTTTTGGTTGAGCTAGATTGCCGGATGGATTCGAAGCTAAGTGGGGTGGATCTCCGAATGATAGAGCACATAGCCTAGTGGTCCCTGTACTGGATTTTGGATCACGGTAAAGGCACTGGCCAAGTGACCCCTGATCCAGACTATGGGTTGAGGTAAATCCAGGATTGTGTTGCCTTGGTGGGCCTAAGAATCCTTGTTGGTGAATGGCAGGATATACGGTAAAGCTCAGAGGTGGTTTTATCTCTGTTGGGCCTAGTAATCTCGGGTTTGGGATATGTGGTAAACCCTGGAGAGTGGGCCTCAGTTTAGGGCCTAGTTATCCAAGTTTGGATTGCAATAAAGCCTGAGATATTAGGAGACAGGAAAATTCCTCACGGTGTAGGTGGATAAATCAGGTGCCATCCATGCTTGTTTGGCCTAGTGATTGGGTGGAGATCACGATAAAGCCTGTTATGATGTGTTCATTATGTTGGCCTAGTGATCCAGGATGGATTCCGATAAAGCTTGGTTTCTATTAATGAAGGTGAGGTGGTTTAGCCTCGGTATCCCCTGTTGAGTTCTTTTGGTTTGAGTCCCACATTCATGCTTGGAATATGGCATGGGAGTGAATGGTTGAAGAGAGATTTGGCTTAGCCATTCTATGGTTGGGTGGAACGTGGTAGCCCCATCTCCGATTGGTTTATTGCATTCATTAATGAGAAATTCATTCCATTGATTTTCATGTGTAAATGTACTGATGTATATATGGATTTTGTTGGCTGATATGTTTATTATATTTCTATTCCTATTATGCTGGTTATATGCACATTTTATGACAACAACTATGTATGGATCTCAACATGTTTTTACTTGTATATGAATGGATAATGCGCCTATGACCTACTAGAGGTAATGCAACAAATGGCATGAGGGAACGATGGTTCATAGCGTTTTTGAGACAAGTATGAGATCCCTACACTTAATTATGTTGTTTACACTTGTAGGTTACATGTCAATGATTTGTTTGACAAAATATCTGTCATGGTTAGTAGGGGTTTGGTTAAGGTCTTGTTGAGCTTATTTACTTTTCATCATTGTTTCCCTATACTTTACTTGATTTTGAGCTTTCATTCCATTGTGGGTAGTGGTCTAGGCTTTGGTCCTGAGAAAGTGGCTTAAATCTTGGGGTTGTTGGCACAAAACTAGCAAATTTAGTCCACAGTCACTGGTAGGCAGGCCTATGAGAGCGACTTTAGGTCTCTGGTCACTCCCTCTCCCATAGCATGAGAGTGACTATGGCCTCAAAGGTCCATAATAGTAGTGGGACCCAGGGACAAGATGTTTGAGTGGATGACTTGTCTCTTAAGGGTTCTGTTGATGATGTTGGATGGTTGTGTGTGATGTTCCATCGATTCCACTTCCTTAAGGTTACTTAGGAGGTAGAATATGGTCATAGTAGCATCTCATCTCATGTTTACCCTGGTTGGCATGGTTACTTGGGTGGATATGGGAGGATGATGTTACATTCGCACTCCCAATTTCTTGGCTCAAATATGGATAAAAATACAATAACATCGAATGGATCCCCTACTTCTCCTAGTGGCTTAGTATTTCACATAACCCAATAGTTAACTAGGGGTAAGGTTTGAATCCTTCAACCCGTAACTAAAGTTACAATTTTGGACCTTCTAGAATATTTTTGACAGTCCACGCATGGCTAGCCCCATATGCATGAGTAACAAGGGCTGATGTGACATTCAACCGTGCCATGGTGGTCGATACATTAAATCAACTTGAAGGAGGCATAAATTTTGCACACGAACTTTGAGCACTAGAGGGTCTCACACAAGTGAGAGTTTTTTGACCCCATAATAAATTGGTTGATGCCTTAAAATGGCTTTGGAAGGTTTTATACCCCAATTTTCCAAACTAGTACCCATTGATAAAAATGACCCTACAAGTTGATTCCTCTGATTCTTCCACTCAGAAAGCATTGAGATAGATGAAAAATAATATAATAATCCAAACCATATCAAGAGAAAGTATAAATGAGAAATATCATTGCAATTCCCTAAAGTACATGTGATGAAATCAAAATTAGAAGAAACTTACCCCTCAAATGGTAGTAAACCTATGAGAAGATAGAAAAATAAGTATAAAGAAATAGGGGTTTTAAGAAATGAATGATGATAACCTATTGTGGTGCTCATAACTATGACCAATCTATATGATGAGACGAACATAATAGACCAATAAACAAATACACAAAGTGAATATGTCGAAGTTACTCAAACAAGTGTAAGAAATAGCCCAAAACATGATGCGAATACTTGGAATTAAGGAATAGTTATGATGAAATAAATTAGCACTCTAATGATATCTTGTATATGAATAATGATGTGGCAAGTGGTTTTGGAATCACATTAATCGTGTGTGGCAAAGACTTCATATGTGGCAAAGGAAATAAGCTATGTAGACTAATGAGCTAACACCTAGCAGGAAGTATATAAGGGAATGTTGTAAGAAATTCTATAATGAGACCTTGAGAAGGATTATGTTGCATAATTGAAAAAATAAGTGAGAATCAACTAAGGGAACTTGCACAAAATTATGGCCCCAAAAGTGGCAATGGGGCCATTAGGAATACATGCTCATAGGAATGTGGACTTGTTTATAGGAATGCATATGTTCCTAGGTATCTAGGCTCGGCAAGGCTTGTGCTGCCAACTAGGATGCCAAAAAGCCTACCAGCTTGGCATGGCTCAAAAGTGCACGTGCATACCTAGGAAAACTCATCATGCAATTAAACCCTATTTTTGTGGAATTTGAAAGCCCTAGTAATGTAGAATTCGATGGAATGAAATAGTATAGACGGAATTTTTGTCTATACCATTACATCTAATTTATACTCAACGATATTTATCTCTCTATTTCCATTTACATAGCTCTCTCTCTCTCTCTCTCTTGTGCATTCCTAGGAAAACTCATCATGCAATTTGAAAACCCTATTTTTGTGGAATTTGAAAACCATAGTAATGTAGAATTCGATGGATGAAATTGTATAAATGGATTTTTTTTAATACGATTACGTCTAATTTATATCCAATGCTATTTATCTCTCTATTTCCATTTACATTGCTCTCTCTCTCTCTCTCTCGCTCTTCTTTCATATCAGTTGAAGAATTCTCCTTAAAATAGTGAATAGTTTAGATATGTCAAATATATTATATTGTAATGTGTGAATAACATTATAAAAAGTATCTGTATTGAATCTTAATACAAATAAAATGAAAAATTCCCTTTTCATATTTGTTTTAAGAAATTTGAAATGAAAACTCTCCAAACATGTTCACATATAAACACATATCGAAAATCAAACTTAAAGTAGTTCTAATTCTATAAAAAAGCAGATTCAAATAGAGATCTTGGTTCCTTTTTTTGTAGCATTTAACTTCACTTTATATGACTTGATTTCATCCTCAAGATCATTAAGGTTAGCATTAGAATGCACCTTGTGAGCCATGTTAGTGTGCATCTTAAAGTCCATCGTCGGATTCCATAATGCACTCAGAGATTCCCCTCAAAATTACATTCTACCAATATGTGCAACTCATCAAGTTCATATCTATCTGTAACTACCAATTGGATTTTACCTAGAATATATATTTCTCTTACAAGTTGGATGATAAGTGAAATGAAAACTCCATAGAATCACCATTTCAAACATTATAAGGAATGCTACTTGAACTCGTTACAAGAATGATTGACCTTATGAAAGAAACCTTGAGTCTCAACAACAACTTTTTGGGTTGATATAAGTCTTAAGCTCTCCAGTGGTCATGAATATAGTTTTGATACCAATAAGTCTGAATCCCTTTAGTGATCATAAAAATATTATGCCCTGCCCCACAATCAAAATAGTACCAAAGAATCCCAATATGTGAATCATTTGGTGCATCTACCACCTTTAATGTGTCCAACTTTATCACACAAAGAGAATTGAGCAGATACTTGTGTTAAGTTACCAACCTCATATTTCCATGTGGCATTTCACTATAATGTAAACAAAAAATAGAGCTAGGTTAGCATTGCCATAACATGTAAACAAAATGGATCCATCTAATTTTAGGAAGTAACGCAGAAAAAATATTGAGATCAATTATTTAGAAACAATAAAGTAGGGTTTCTAGTCGAATGATTTTGGCTATTTTTTGGTTTTATGTATCTTTCGGAAAGGTCAAATTCAACAACTTTGATGAATTTGTAAGTGATTGTGGTAGAAATTGAATAATCAAATTCCATGAAGGACATATACGATGGCAAATGGTTGGTTAATTATTAGACTATTATGCACATGAAAAGTCACACATTAATCGCTTATGACTTGGACCATTTATAGTCAACTTCTGTGCCAAAGGTAATAAGGTTGGCTTTGATGCAATTAGCCAAAGATAGGTATTATCACAGTCGAAAACATTGCATACATATTTGAGATAGAGACTTATCAACACGAAAGAAAAGAATCTTGAAAATATAAGGCAAAAAATGGTTGGTTAATTATCGAATCGTTATGCACATGAAATCACACATTAATCACTTATGCTACACAACCATTTCTAGTCAACTTCCGTGCCAAAAGTAATAAGGTTGGTTTTTATGTGGTTGGAAAAAGGTAGGTATTATTATAGTTGGAACCACTGCATACATAATTGAGACAAGCACTTAACAACATTGAAGAAAAGCATCTACACCTCGACATAAACACAATATATTATTTACACATTACCTAATTATTTCACCTCATTATTCAAAGAAGCAGGGACTAGCTGCTTCACAACTATCTCCCTTGTTCTTCTAATTTTTTCCATATTCTTTAAGAGAGCAACTTACAGTCAGTGAAAATAGTTATTGTGCCAAGAGGTGCTCTCCAACCCCATATGGTAGAGATGTTGTAATGTAATGTTTAACATTATGACAAAGTCAAATTACATAAAAGTAAATAAACAAATTAAATTAAAAGATAAATGTAATGTAATGTAAACATTATAAAAAAATAACAATAACAAAATAAAAATAACCATATAAAAATAAAATAATAATAAAAAACAAAAATGACCCATTGTATTGGCACCTGTCTGCCTAATGTCTACCCGTACCTGTTAAAAAATAAGAGTGTTTTTGGCCCACCAAATGCCCCAAAGTATAAAGAAAGGCAGTGTCATGTGCAACTTGTGATCCACAGTCCACCGACCAAGGCAAGATACGGTATTAGACCTATCCAGATCTGCTTGAATGTTCAATATATTAAGCACTCCAAACTAGACTAAGGATGCAAAGGGGCAAGGTAAGGAAATATGGTTTATGTCTTTGCCATTTAACAGACATAGACCTCATATGCTCGGGCCCTGCAAGCCATGCTTAATGAGATTGTCCAAGGTTAATATACGATTGTTAGCTACTAACCGAGAAAAACACTTGAGTTTAAGAGGCATGTTCCATTTCTAGGACTGCAATATCCAAGGGAAGTGAGGGGCATATCCACCAAACATAGTGATAATGTGATATGCTTAATATGCAATGACTTGACCTTGATGGGATCCTCCAAACCAAATTAGTCTATCAGCCTTAGGAGAGAGAACAATCCCAACAAGTTGAAGGCTTGAGATATAGTCTGTCTATTCTGGAGCAAGATGCTCAGGAAAACCGATGTCCCCCGCACCTTTCCAACACATTGAAAAACGAAGTAGAGAGTGTAGGAATAGCAATATCTTTGAGGATGAAAATGCCCATATTGTGAAGGAAAGTGATGAGAGGAGGAGATAAAATGTGTGTACCTTCCATGCCAGCGAGAGAGTCCAAACCAATTTCCGAGATGGATCCAGATCTAATATCCCATTTCAGATTGTCGAAAAACCAATGCTTGTAAGAGAGCATATTGTGGTAAGGTTGAGAGATCTGTGGGGGGTTAACACACTAGCACAAATTCACCCTAGAAGGTCCTTGTTTTGTAATATATATATATATATATATTTATATATTATATATATATATATATATATATATATTTATATATATTATATATATTATATATATATATATTATATATATATAATATATATTATATTATATATAATATATTATATATTTTTTTTTTTTTTTTTTTCACCTAGAGCCGCTCTCAGGCATACATAGCCCTGTATGGGATTATACCATGACACCTATGGGAACCAAACCTCCCCACCTAACCATTGGATCACATCCTCACAATTTTCCCTATGTATTAGTATACTTTTCCGAGAAGTCTTGCATCATTGCGACTGCTTTGCCCGAAAACCTAATACATTGCCAACCAAAAGCAGATATCAAGATACAATTGTTAATTGTTTATACACAAATTGACTAGGCTTGATAGTTATATAAAATTGAGAATCTATTAATACCTCTTTGTCTTTGATATTTCTTGGAATAACAATATTAACCCACAAAATAATCCTTTTAGCATAAAAATATGGGACTTGCTGCAATAATAATGTCTAGCATGATTTAATGGATTCCATATCTTGGTTTTCATAAAGCAACCTTGTATTATTAGGCATGTTGATGTTTTTTTTTCTTATAGAGCAGATTATAATGTGAGAAATCTAGTGTTGTGGCTTCCTACAAGAAGTTTGTGCATGTAAAATGGAATCCCACAGAAAAAGACAACAATGGTTATACCCTTGGCCACAGTGACAATCCCAAATTCTAATCTCCAACTTATATTCTCCTTGACGTATGAAAAAAAATGTGACCGCTAGAATAAGGCCATATGAGACATCGAAATACCAAAAAAGGAATTTAAAAAACCCACATGAGACCTCAAAATACCAAAAAAAGAATTCTTTTTAAGCATTTCAGATTTATCTTCCTCATGGAACTGGTCAACACAAAATTCTTCCGAAGAAAACTATTTACTGCATATTCCAGATTCACATTAATCAGATGGCCTCATAATTGAAAGATACACAAAAAATGTGAGCAAAACTAATCCTGAAACGTTGATTTATACAATATTGTAGAACATTATCAAAGAAATTACATAATGAGGAAAAATACATACAAGCTCAATAATTTATACAATATTGTAAATCGTTATCAAAGGGATTACCTAATGAGGAAATTATGTAATGAGAAAAAATACATACAAGCTCAAGCTCACAAGAACGAGGAAAAATACAAAAAAACCCACAACTAAAAGACGATATTGTATATTCACTTGCCATAAACGAAAGGAAACAATGGACTGCAATTTTGACAACCTTTATAGCTTGGTTTTGTTGGTTCAATCCCCCTTCCAAATCAGAAAGGATTTTCAAATTAGAGAGAGCTTTCATAATTATGGATGGCTTCTTTGGCTTGGGCAAAAACTTTGTGTGCTGGTATATTTGTGTGCAAACTGGGCAAGTTGTGAAGGTAATGGCAGAGCCAGAAACTCTGTGTGAGCTAGGTATTTTTGTATGTAAACTTAGCGAGCCATGGGGATAATGGGGGTGAGCGAGCAGTGGGGATAATGGGGCGATTGGGAAGATGGGCAAGTGACACCACTTTCATATTTCTGAATGGCTTCCTCTGGCTATGGCAGAAACTATGTGTGAATTTGGCATTTTTGTGCGGGAATTGGGCAAGTTGTGGGGAAATGGGGAATTTGGGAAGAAGGGCGAGCTGTGGGGGAATTTTTGTGCACGAATTAGGCAAGTTGTGGGGAAATGGGGAAATTGGGGATGATGGCAAACTGTTGGGGAATAGGGCAATTGTGAAGAAGGGCAAGCTGTGGGAGAATGGAGAGAAGATAACTGGGAAATTGGGGAGAAGGACAAGCTGTGGGAGGAAATTTTAAACTGAGTCTCAAGCCCCACCCGCCCCCCATGATACAAATATGACAAACCTTAAGGGCCATGCACTAAGCCATGGTCAATGATTGTCAATAACCAAGGTCATTTTGTGACAAAGATCATCTCATGGTCGAACATCACGTTGTGACAACCATGGTCCAACGTCAAATTGTGACAAATATTGTCAATGTGGATATCAACCATGGTCGACCATGGTCAATGATTGTGAACCATGGTGAACCATGGTCCAACGTCGCATTTTGACAAAGATTGTCTTAATATGAAAATCAATCATCATCAACCATGGTCAAGCATGTTCAATAATCATGGTCACATTGTGACAATGATTGTGTCTTAGTCAAACATCACATTATGACAACCATGGTCAACCATGGTCCAACATGGCATTGTGACAAAGATTGTTTCAAAATGAAAATCAACCATGGTCAACCATGGTCCAAAGTAGCATTATGACTAAGTTTAGTATTGGTTTTAATAATATTAAAGTTTAAAATTGGGTTTACAATTTATAGTATTAGGGCTTATAATATTTTTCTTAGGACTTAATATCAATCGCTTTGGTTTATCAATCCGAAAAGTTTATATTATTAATATCTTGGGTTTATCAATCTGTTAGGTTTATAATATTGATCCCTTGGGTTTAAAATTATTCCCCTCAGTTTATAATCCATTGAGTTTATATTATTAATCCCTTAGGTTTATTAATTCGTTGGATTTGTACTATTAATTTTTTGGGTTTATAATATTAATGCTAAGGTTTGTAATATTAATATTAGGGTTTATATTCCTAGGGTTTAATACTTATCGTAGGGTGTAATGTTATTTTGTTGGGTTTATAATCCCTCTGGTTTTTAATATTAACCCAATGCGTTTATTGATCCCTTTGGTTAATAATATTTACTTGAGGGTTTATATCCCTTGGGTTTATAATATTAATTCATTGTGTTTAATATTATTCCCCTCTGTTTATAATTCCTTAGGTTTATGATATCAATCCCTTGGGTTTATTAATTGAAGGGCTCATATTCCTAAGGTATTATATTATTCATAAGGTTTATACTATTAATCATGTGGTTTAATTTAAATCTCTTGAGTTTATAATGCATCATGTTTATAATACAAATTCCTTGGGTCTATTATCCTTTGGGTTTTTAATATTGATCCCTTGGGTTTATTAATCACTTAGGTTTATAATGTTAATTCTAAGGTTTATAATATTAATCTTAGGGTTTAATGCTTATTTTAGGGTTTATAACATTTACCTCAGGGTTTAGGAGTCTCGCGTTTATAATATTAATTCTTTGTGTTTAATATTATTCCCCTCAGTTTATAATCCCTTGGGTTTATTAGTCGCTTTACTTTATGATATCAATCACTAGGGTTTATTAATGTAAGGGTTCATATTCCTAGGGTATAATATTATTCATAAGGTTTATAATATTAATCATAGGTTTTAATTTAAATCTCTTGGGTTTATAATCCATTAGGTTTATAATACAAATTCCTTGGGTTTATTATCCTTTGGGTTTTTAATATTTATCCCTTGGGTCTATTAATTAGTTAGGTTTATAATGTTAATCCTAATGCTTATGATATTAATCTTGGGGTTTAATGTTTATTTTAGGGTTTATAAAATTTACCTAAGGGTTTAGGAGCCTTGGGTTTATATTATTAATTCCTTGTGTTTAATATTATTCCCCCCAATTTATAATCCCTTGTTTTTATTAGTTGTTTTCCTTTATGATATCAATTCCTTGGGTTGATTAATGTAACAGTGCATATTTGTAGGGTATAATATTATTCATAAGGTTTATAATATTAATCCTAGGGTTTAATTTAAATCTCTTGGGTTTAAAATCCATAGCATTTTAAATACAAATTCCTTGGGTTTATTAATCTATTGGATTTATAGTATCTCTTGGGTTTATATTAATATCTTGGGTTTATAGTATGAATCTATTTGGTTTATCAACAAGTATTATATTTGATGTCAGACTAAGAGGTAACTCTTCAAAGCGAATTGTGCTTTTACATCAATATTGTTCATAGATGTATACATGGAGGGAGAGACTCTTGGGTCTCATCTTCTAGTGTCTCTTCATATTCTAATTCTCCTTATTTTCTATAATTTTACAATATTTACATGGTTTACCTAATCCCAAAGATTAGGTGTCAACATCCCCCCCCTTAATATGAAGGGATGTTGGTGAGTCCAAGCATCATTTCAAATCTTTCAAACTTTTCTTTTCCATGCGCTTTGGTGAAGATGTATGTGATCTGCTCATTTGTGGAACAATGGCCTATGTGGACTATCTTGGCCTCAACATGGTGTCGAATTAGATGGTATTTTGTATTGATGTGCTTTGTTCCATCATGGAACTTTGGGTTTTTGGCCAAATTTATTGCAGAAGTGTTGTTTGAGTTGAATGCACTTATTTCTCCTGCAAATCTTCTAGAATTTTCCTGAGCTACACAATTTCATTTGTTGCTTTAGTTGTTTCCACATATTTTGCCTTAGTTGTGGAATCCATTGGAACTGATTGTTTGTGTGACCTCCAAGAGATAGCTCTCGATCCAAGACTCATAACAGAACCTGAAGTAGATACCCCAGTTTCTTTATCTCCATCGAAGTCTGAATCAAAGTATCCAATCAAGCTAAAGTTGTCCACCAGTGTATACTTAAGTCCAAAGTCTTGAGTTCCCTTCATGTGCTTTATAACTCTTTTCACAGCAGACCAATGTCCCTCACAAGGCTTTTGCATAAATAAGGAGAGGATTCCAACAACAAATGAAATGTCTGGTCTAGTAGTAGTCAAGTAGTTAAGACTTCCTGCAAGCTATCTATACTTTGTTGCATCCTCAAATTATTTTCCTTCTGTGGATGTGAGCTTTAAGTTCTATTCCATTGGAGTAGTCAGAGGATTGCACTCAACCATGCCAAACCTGTTCAATAGATCTCTAATGTACTTCTTCTAAGAGAGGAATATAAACTTTGGATGTTGAGTTACTCTAATACCAAGATAGTAGTGAACATAGCCCAAGTTTGTCATTTCAAAACCTTTCCTCAATTCCTTCTTTATGGATGCAATGTAGCTATCATTGTTCCATGTCATCAAAATATCATCTACATACACCACAATATATACAACTGTTTTTCCAACTTTCTTAACAAACAAAGTTGCATCATCAAGATCATAATGTTTGAAGTTGAGTTTCAGAAGATGCTCAGTTAACTTCTCGTACCTGGCTTGCGGAGCTTGCTTGAGGCCATACAAGGATTTTACAAGCTTTCATATTTTATGTTCCTGACCCTTCACAACAAATCCTTCTGGTTGGAACATAAAAACATTCTCTTTCAGATCTCCATTTAAGAAAGCAGTTTTTACATCCATTTGATGGACTTTCCAACCGTTCTATGTTGCCAAGGCAAAGAGTGTCAGAATGGTATCCCATTTTGCTGCGGGGGCAAAAGTCTCCTCATAGTCGACCCCTTCCTTCTGCGCAAAACCTTTTTTCCACAAGCTTGGCTTTGTGCTTGTCAAGTAAGCCATCAAATTTATACTTGTCCTTGTAGACCCACTTACAACCTAATGGAGGATCAACCAGCTTCCAGGTGCCATTCTTTATCAAGGCATCATATTCTTTCTGCATTGCTTCTTTCCACATCATGAGAAGCGACTTCTTTGAAGGAAGTTGGTTCAAAATCTGTAGACAAATTCAGTTCACAATCATAAGAAACATCCATATCAACCGGTAAATTAAAATCGTCTACATCACCTCCATTATCTCTGGTTGAGCTTCTTGTTGCTGTCTTTCCAACCTCATCAGGATGAACACTTTCGAGTGTCTTTGTCAATGTTTTGGAGGACCTTTCTGAGATGGCCTAGGCTGCTCAGTTGACTGAGTCGGGGTTGAATCAAGATGTAGTCTCCCAATTCTGTCAATCGCATCACTCAAAGGATCATTAGTGGTTGGAGCTTCATGTGGGGGGAGAGTGCTTCAGAAGAAGATTCCAGAGATTGATCCAGTATAGGAATCCCACCTTCAAGATGTGGAATCTCATTATCAAATTCTTGAAAATATTTTGCATGTCTGAATCTATCCAAGCAACCAAGTTGCCGCTCAACAACATTATCAGCCTTGGAAGATTCACAAAATATCACATCTCTAGATATTATAAACTTCTTGTTCACTTCATCATAGAGACAATATGCTTTGGAGGTATTTGAGTACCCCAAGAAGATACATTTGTGATTCCTTGCACCGAGTTTGTTTCTTTGTTCCTTAGGTATCAAGGCATAATAAGTGGAACCAAAAACCTTGAGATGCCTCACCGAAGGAATGTGGCCATACCACATTTCATAGGGAGTCTTGTTTTTGATAGCATTAGATGGAAACCTATTATTTATATACACAACACATAGAACTGCATCAACCCGAAACATCAATTTAACATTATTGAAAAGCATCATGGAACGTACCATATTTAAGATTTTCATGTTCATTCTTTTAGCTACTCTGTTTTGTTGGGGATTATAAGGCATAATTGTTTGATGTTCGATCCCATGCTAGTGAAGATAGTTTTCAAATTCATTTTAAGTGTATTATTTTCCATTATCAGTGCGAATAGAGCCAATATGAGATTGTTCATCATTTTCAATCCATGCATGAAAGTTCTTGAATGTTTTAAAAGCATCAAATTTGTTCTTCAATAAATAAACCCAACACATTCTGGTGTGGTCATCAATTTCATCATATATTTATTACCATTTGTAGAAGGAACAAGAATTGGGCCACATAAGTCTGAATGAATAAGTTCAAATTTTCTATGTACTCTGGAATGAGAATCATGAAAATATTATTTTCTATGCTTTCCTAGAATACAAGCATCACATTGCTTAAGTTGCCTAGGAATTGTAGGCAAACCAGTGTCACCATTTTTCTTCAACAAATGAAGGTTGTCATAGTTCAAGTGTCCAAATCTAGCATGTTATAAAATACTTGATGGAAATGTACCTTCATCATAGTGAGAACTGTATAAAAAGTTTTATGCACGAGCATAGGTACCTTGCAGCTTCAGAAGTCTTTCATCTTCTATTCCCATCATGACAAGTGAGTGATCTGATGCTCTTCTGACTTCGACCTTGCCATCAAATATATGAATGGAGTGTCCTTGCTAGCATATGTGGACCAAATACAACAAGTTTCTCTTCCACTCTGGGAGGTATAGAACATCATGTAGAAGAAAGTCTGGAAGACCAAGCAGTTTGAGCCTGATGGTGCCAAGCCCTGATGGCTTGAGTTTTGATTTTTCTACAAAATATATTGCTCCATTAACATTGTCAGTGAATTCTTAAAAAAAATCTCTCCTAAAGGTCATGCGGCAAGTTGCTCCTTAATCAAGCCACCAATCATCTTTCCAAGAAGCAAGTGAAGCATTAAACAAGTCTTTAGCTACTCCATTATTACAATGTTCCACAACATAGTGAGTGAATTCAGGTGCTTTACCTTTCTCTTTGTCATTGGTTTTACCTTTGCCTTCATTTATTTCCTGCTCAATTCTATTCCAAGGCAACTTACATGTGGATGCATCATGTCCATCTCTATTGCATCGTATGCAATGAAGATCGGGCTTTTCTCCTTGGAATTGTCTACGCCCCTGCCTCTAAAATTCCTCATTCCTCTTCCTCTTCGACCACCCCTTCATCTAGAAGAATCTTGTGCATGATTCTTCTCTCTATGTGGAAGACACACAACTTCTTCAGAAGACTGAGGAGCTATCTTTTTTCCAAAGGCCTTCTGTTAAGTTATGGTATGTTCTATGCTTATAACAGTTTACTTATTTTTCTTATTATATTCCACAGATTAGCAATCACATGTACATAAAGTAAAATGCAGATAGAACATTAAACGATCGACAGAAAACAAGCCAAGACAAGAGACACAAGATGTGGCGGCTAGTCAGGGACAAACCCCACAATGTGTGCGGAAACCCTTTGATCAAATCTTCTTTTATCTTCAATAATTCAACAGAGAGAAATAGTACAATAAATCTGATTCAAATCAGCAGTAGCAAACCCTAGATCAGCAGCATCAACATTGGCGGCTTCATCATCAAACTAGCAGCAGCTCAAAGGAGTCTATAAAATAGAATGTTCGTGTGGGAAAAGCTACATAGGTGAAACTGGTCGCTCCCTCCAGACAAGACTGAAAGAGCATGGTGCTGACATTAGGAATGGAAGATCTCGTACCTCAGCCTTCGTAGAGCACTCCTCGAAGACTAAACACCACATCTGCCTAGAAAGCGCATCAATTATCGCAAGAGAAGAGCAGTATCAGAAACGGAAAATCAGAGAAGCCCTCGAAATCTTGAAGCATCCTCGTAATCTGAACAGAGACAGTGGTTTGGAGATCAGCAGAAGCTGGCTTCCCCTGATCAGTGAGATCAAGAAGCGTCAGCCCAGCCCCAGGTAAGTTGTCTAGCAGGTTAGTTTTTTCCCTCCCTGTCCCTTTTCATTTCCCTTTCTAAAGTTTTAATATAGCTTAGTCTTTAATATAGGTTTTAATATAGTTTAGATTTTATTATATAATTTAGATATATGTTAGGTTATATTAACATTAATTTATATAGATAGTGACATAGATTTTAGAAATCTAGATTA